>PVKE010012861.1:0-37546 GCA_004027555.1 Craseonycteris thonglongyai
AAAAAAAAAAAAAAAAAAAAAAAAAAAAAAAAAAAAAAAAAAAAAAAAAGAGTCAGTTGCATGATTTAAAGTTAAAATAATCACTATTTCAAACACAGTACTTTGTTAACAAAAAGTCCAACTTTTCCCATCCATTTCTTTTTAAATTACTGTCATCTTTCTAGAGTAATTTTATGTTTCTCAACTAAAGACATGCCTTCATTAGGTAGATTTACATTCATAGGAGGTAATGATTGGATAGTTGTTTGGCCTCATAGCTCACATCTCATATCACATAATCATATAATTTCTGAGGAAAATATAGCTTTAAATTCTGAATATTCCTTTCATTCTAGAAAGGTTGGATCTATTATTAAACATAATAGATTACACAAAGCTTGTCCAGTTGTGGGCCACATGCAGTCCAGAATGGCTTTGAATGTGGCCCAACACAAATATATAACCTTCTTAAGACATTATGAGATTTTTTGGGCAATTTATTTATTTTTTTTAGCTCAACAGCTATTGTTAGTGTATTTTATGTGTGGCCCAAGACAATTCTTACAATGTGGCTCAGGTAAGCCAAAATGTTGGACACCCCTGGATTAACCATTTACATATAGAGATAACATTTGTACCAATTTGTCAGGAATATTTTACATTAGTGGTTACACTGTACATAGTACAGATTATTTTCTGGATAGAATTAATTGAAATAAAGCCTGTTATTGTATTTAAAACATGGGGTTTGTTATTTAGAGAAATGTAATCACTCACCTATTTTCAAAGGTCATGAGTGGCTTTATCTGACTATCCTAAGTACAGGGAATGAGTTTATTTTACTGGCAAAAGATATTAAACCAAAGGTTCTCCTTGGTAACATACATCAACTTTTTTTGTTGTTGTTAGGGAGCTTATAAAATATACAGTTCAGACTTTTCATCTTAGAGTACAGAGCACTGAGGTCCACAGAGTTGGTAACATATTCATGAAATATAGCATGTTAGGGGCAGAGCGGGGACTGGAACTCGGATATTCATTCAAACTGGTCTTTTTATTTTCATTTTTTTTTACCTGAACATTGTAAAAACACATGTCTTTGCTTATTTAACTATATGTATAAATTAACCTCTTCTAATGACATACCTTCCAACCTCCTTATTCCTATCCAATCATGGTCCATTTAGTGCAGTTGCTATAGCATTAGATCTAATTATATTTGTGGACACAGGAAAAGTCCTAGCAGCAAACTGTGCATTCATGTGGCAGGTTTGCAGATTTGGTTCTGGAGTATTCTAAACCAAAAAGCTCATGCTTATATGTTTTTAAGTTGATTGCTGATGACTTTTTTAAAGGTATATAATAATTATATCAATATTATATATATAAATAGATATAGATATATAGATATACACATATACACACTCACACACATATATATACACACACCATATATAAAGGCTGTCCAGAAAGTATCCAGCTATGTAATATGAAAAAAATAGGCATTTATGACTGGATTTTTTTCAGACGACCCTTGTATATGATATTATATCCTCTATTTGACTATGTTTATACAGTGCTGCAGGAGTCTCTGACATATCTTGCACCTTTATAAGCTAAAGAAGTCAGATCTCTAACCTCTTTCTCCTCACCACTGTACTCCCTGAGCCAGTCCTTATTGCTTCTTATAAATTTCTAGATTCTCTGCCCAGGATAATTTTTATAAAATTCTCTGTCCATTCAGAGATCTAAGGATCCTTCCTATAATGGTTAAACAGGTCTTTGTAGACTAATATAAGAGCTAGGAATTATTATAAATAATTTTATATCTGAACATTTATTTTGAATTAGTGATTGCTCTTGGAAACTCGTAGTCAGATTCTTAGTCAAATTCTTCACCACATCTCTCAGTAACATTCAAAATGTAAGACACAAATTGAATTAGTGAATTATGTCTATTATACTTATATCAGTATAAGAGCTCTGTGTATATTTCCCAGAAGACAATATTTAAATAACACATAAAATGGAACATGCAATGTTGGCTAAATCACCATGAGTAATCTTTCTAGACATTCTGTCGATTTAATACTGTCAACAGAGAATAGTGACCTGACTTTATAATCTTCTACAAACCTTCACTGGGTTCTTTCTCTATTCCAAGTAGACTCTGGGCACTGGGAATGCTGTGGTAAACAGAGTCCCTGACATTCAGAATGTACATTAATTATCCTTGAGAAAGACAGATAATGAGCACATAAAAAAATAAATAGAGAAAGTAGTATGCAGTTAAATGAATGCTAAGAAGTAATACTTTCAATGTCCTCATGGTCAAACCACAGGATGTGTTTAAGATATGGGCTGTTGGACACAACAAATAAACTTTCTAGAATTTGTCACTCATAGCATCACACAGAACTGCTGGCCATCTTTTGTAGATACAAGACCGTGGACCTCAATCTGAACTGAGGAATCAACAACACTGGCCATAATTGGCCCCAGGTAATAATAACCATGCATGTGCTTGGACCCCAAAGTAATAAGGCATTGATATGAGTAAATTATTCTATCATCCATGTTTTAGGGGGAAAAAAAAATCAATCCTTGGATTAATTTTTAAAATCAAATTTAAAACCTAATCTTGACATTGGGTATTATTAATTTTTAAAATATCATCATTGATATAATAATCACTAAATTAACATGTTTTAATTTAACTTGCCATTTGCACTTTTGGAAGACAACTTATCCCTTAGTCTAAACTTGTGTTTAAAATAAAATACATTTCTCTCTAAAAATATTGAAATATTTGCTTATTCCCAGCCCTGGCAATAAAATAGTATGTGCACTTTACATGAAGTATAAGCTCTGACCCACATTAAGCAATATATACTTTCTCTGGTTTTTATGAAGAAAAATCTATAATATTACTTCCAAGGCTTTCTGAACTCAAGACAGCACGACGTATAGGACCATTTTCATTGAACTCTTGACACTGGTCATAAATGCATTAGTATCTCCATTTACTTCATAAAAGTATTATTTACATTTATATTACGCTTTTAAAAGCTATTTGTTATAATACATGGGCTTCTTCCCTGCCAGTTTTAGGCCAGGCACACCAACACTGAGTTTTTATACATATTGCTCTTTTACCCCTTCCCTAACCTTCGGGAAATGTAAAAGTTAGAGCTACAACAGATGCCAAATAATACTGGCTATACTTAAGAATTAAACTTATAAATACAAATCATTTTAAATTGCAAAGCTACATATTCCCAGAGAATGACATTTGGTTCAGTTCAGCACTATAGAGCAGGGTACAAGTGGGAAACGGATACTTAAAGAAGTAACTCTGAGGGGTCCAAAATGCAGACACCAGAGAAAGGCAGGACAGAAAGAACATTTCTGTTAAATAGTGTCTCTTGGCAAATCTTTTCCTTTGAACCCTGTATTTGACCTTTGTCCTATAGCTTCATTTACGTACTGCTATTTATAGCACATTCAGCAGTCTGTTGGCATAACTTATTCACATTTCTTTCTCTTCCTCAGAACTGTAAGATTTTCCAAATTTAAGACTAGTTCCCACTCGTCATTTTGTTTCAAAGACCTGCTATAAGGAACAATACATACTAGGAACTCATTGAATGTGAAATGAGTGCATTAAAAACAATGTCAGGCAAGATAATATTGTTAAGAAAAATAATAGCAGGTGGACCGCAGATAGGTTTACTACTTTGGGATAGTTTTGGGATAAAATAAGATTATGCATGTAAAACATACATAAATATGGACACATTCTTAGTACATACTAATTTAAATATTTATATTTATTACCGTTATTCCTGTTCTTACTTTTAGGATAGGATGTATCATACTGTAGTACAGTTTGTCTTATTTAATGTCTTCTACACTGAATGCAAGAATAGAAATAATGTCATTTAATTTTATATTCTAGTGTCAAATTCACTTGATATATGATAGGTACCAGTACTCAAGGAGCTTTTTTTTTGATTTAGTGAACACAGTAAAATAATACTAAACACTCACTTAGCCTTCTTTCTCTTTTTAAATATTTTTTTCATACTTTTAGTGACAAAAACATATTTACCATCTTCTCTATGGTTAACAAGAGGAAGAGAGAAAATACACCCATGCTTTCAAATAACGTACAATTCACTAAAGAAAGAGTAAGATAGGTATATTTATCTCTCAGCAAAAGGGAGGGGAAGAATGCAGAAAAAAGCTAAAGAAATCTCTCAACCACAAACATTTTAGAATAGAAAAGACATTTATTTTATAAGGTAATCTTCCAATACAGACAGAGTGTCCATAGAATTATAAAACAAGTCAGTTATTTAGTTTTATCTATGTAATTGATCTTTTTTTTTTTTACAGAAATGGCTTTTTGCTAATGATTGTGTGTGTTGTTGTTGTGTGTCTGACCATGGTCTCTTAAAAGCATATTTTACTTCTCTGGCAAGTGTAAAACATAAGATGGTTGAATATATTTAAGTTTAGAATGTACTATTTTGAATAAATAATGTGATAAAATTTATTTTCATTCACAGCTTTTCTTTTATTTTAATTCTTGGGTTGCTAAATTTAAAGTCACTAGGCAAGATAAATCATTTAAATTATTTAGAAATAGAAATCTTCTTTTAATGGGTTATCCTTAGACATAAATGAGCCAATTAAAATGAGCTCTAGCTATGGTTGTTGCTACTTCAGTGAAGAGGAGCCAGTGAACAGGAAGTTCTGACACCTAATATCTAAAGTAGGAGAAAATTTATTTATTTTTTTAAGTTTTATTTTATTGTTTTTGACAGAGAGAGACAGAGAGATGGGGGAGGGCCGAGAGCAGTTTTCACAGTTGTATGTCATCAGTTTTCCACAGTTTCATTCCACACAGATGGGCAGGGGACTGTGCAAGGTGGAAACTGGGCTGGGGGCCTCCCGCATGGGAGGCATGCCCCTGCGAGCTAGGGCCTGAGCTGTGGGCTTCCCACAAGGAAAGCTTGCCCCAGCAAGAACCAAACTGTGGTCACACCCCAGTTCAGCATATGGGTCCACATGGGCCAGGGCAGGGTTCAACCCTTGGACCCCAGGGAGGCAAGGTGAGCACTTAACCTGCTAAGCCATCTTGGCATCCCCAAGACAAAAATTCCTTGAGGGAATTGTGCCCTGGTTACAAGCTGGGTTTTTTTTGGTTTGTATACTAGTCATTTGGGTGATGTTTTAAGACTGATGCAACTTTTTTTTTTTTTTTCCTAACTTGGAAGCCCATAGACACAACTGTGGCTCAGTTCTCAATGGCATCTATCTTGAGATCAGAACATAGGATATCAAGAGTATATTGGCTTGGGACCAAGGATGAAGGTTAATTAGACAGATTTTTGATGCCCTTCTTTCTTTCTTTCTTTTTTTCTTTTTTTGGTTCTAAGACTCTCCTAATAAATATGTTCAGAATTTAAGTACCGTACATAGAAGCTGTTAAGGATTCACCTTGCTAATGCGAGTGGCTTAGTGAAGATTGAAGTAAAGGGGTTTTTCTGCCTAATTTCTCTAGCTAGCTGAAAAACAATATGGAATAGCTTAATATATTAGTATTTTCTTTCTTATACTTCTTCAACATGATTTTTCAATATGGTTTTTCTTCTCGAACATACAACTAATACCATTGCACAGCCATTTCACAAAGAATATTATAGCTATAAGTACTGACTCTTCTTAGTCTTCCCCAGAAATGGCAAGATCTAAGGTATAAATGTATTTGTATTTACAACATGTGGTTTGCAAACCACATGCTTTCAAATAGATTTTATAGCTTTAAAACAGACTTTCCAGCTACAAAACATCAAATTTATGTCATTTGCACTTCAAGTTTCTAGATAATATGTCAGTGCCAGGGCCACAGTCTTACCGGTACCTTAGATAATTATCGGTAACAAAAATGTTGAAAACAAGGGAATCAGTAAGAAGCACAACTAATAGAGCACATTTAATACTGATGTCAACATTTGGGCTGACAAACGGTGCTTTCTTCAGTTTGCCTTCTCAGGGAATGCAGACTGTTACACCACTTACAGAATAAAAGAGTGTTTGAACTGAGAAGTCAAAAACCTAAACAACCAATCATCTAGCATTTTACAAATTACATCCAAGCACTCAGATAAAGTGTGTTAGTCTTGAAGACTTTCATTTATATAACATAGTTCTCACAGGTCTCTCTCTCTCTTACCATCTCCACTACTGCTTTTTAATTCAGTGACTGTCTCTTACTGTTTCTTGCTCCAGCTACTGAGCCAGCCTTTTAACTGGTTTTATCCCTCTAAAACCTGCTTTCCACACAGCTGTCAAAGTAATCTAGCTACTGAAAATTGAAAAACAGACAAAAGATTGGAGATTTAAATTTAAACTTGAAACTGTAAAACTCTTAGAAAAAATCATAAGGGATAAGCTCCTTTACATTGGTCTTGGAAATAATTTTTTCTTTTTTTTACTTGACACCAAATGCCAGAGAACAAAAGCAAAAATAAATAAGAGAATTACATCAAACTAAGAGGCTTCTGAACTGCAAATGAAACCATGAACAAAATAAAAAGACAGCATATGTATGAATTGAGAGAACATGTTTGCAAATTATATATCTGACAAGGAGTTATTATTCAAAATATGTGTTTAAAATATGGGCAGAGGAACTGAATAGACATTTTTCCAAAAAGGTGTCTAACATCAGTAATCATTAGGTGAATACAAATCAAAACCACAATGAGATATCACCTCACACGTGTTAGAATGTCTAGCATCAAAAAGATAAGGTTTGGCTAGGATGTAGAGAAAAGTAAACCATGGTAAATGTACTGTTGGTGAGGATATAAATTGACACATCCACTATAAAAAACAGTATGTAAGTTCCCCCAAACTTAAAACTATAACTTCCACATGATTAAATTATCTTACATCTTTATATACGCTCAAAAGAAGTAAAAAAGAGGATCGCAAAGTGATATATGCACTCTCTCATTCTTTGCAGCATTATTTACAACAGTCAAGATATAAAAACCATCTAAGTGTCCTAAAATGAATAAATACATCAAGAAGATATTATGTATACACATATACACACATAGCCATGTGAAAAAAGGAAATCCATTTCTGTTTGTGACAATATAGACAGAATTTGAGGGCATCATGCTAAATAAACAAGCCATACAGTGAAAGACAAATACACACACACACACACACACACACACACACACACACATATACATACATATACACATATCTCACTACTGGAGATTTTTTTCCTCTTTGTATTTTACAAAATTTTAAAGTTTTCTACATCGAAAAGAGTATGACTGTACCAAAAAATAAAAAAAAACCCAAAAACCCCAACAAACATTATTCTTTTCAAGTAAAATAAACTAGAAATTTAAAAGTCATCAACATATAAAAACTTAATCTCAAATAGAGTTAACCTTTTCTATGATTAAAAAAATTGTCCTCAATCATGCACTATTAGGAAACTCAGCAGTTGACGTGGCTCTTTCGTGACAGCCTCTGTATTTGCTTTAATGTTACTGATTTTCCCCTCATTAAACCTAGGTAGGGTACTTTGAAACTCCCTGCCATCAACTGAAATGACAATTTTGCTGGTTTTTAATATAAGAAACCATATCCCTACTACCCAGCATAGAGCTTAGTTTACAGGAAAGTCTTGAAATATATCTAGACTGAATGAATGGACTGATTTTCTGGCTATTGTTTTGTTTGAAGCAGGGGCATGCACTGAAGTGTGACATGATGAAAGTATGATACATAATGGTGAGATGGAACACTTACAGCTTTTACATTCTCTCTTGCTGAGATGCTAATGGTCACACACAAAAAAAACAAGGAATTTTTGGAGTAGCCTAAATAATTATTGAGTGTTGTTCATAAATTTTAAGTATAGTTGGTTCTTGTTATTCATGTTAGTATGTTGTATAGAGTTACTATAAACACTGAATTAGTGAATATTGAACCATTGCTTTTAGGGCAAACACAAGGTTAGGTTCTTGTGAACCTCTGGTCAACCAATCAATACGTAACCATGTTTTAAGTGTGTTTCTGTTTCAAGATAACTTACATAATATTTTTAATATATATTTTTTTATAAATAATAAATTATATATAGTATTTCTTCATAATAAAACAAATGCTGAGAGGGATTTACCATTTCCCTTACCCTGACTTTCAGTTTCACAACATTAAACACTTTTTTTTTTTTAATGAGTTGTTGTCACATCAATCCACAAATTTAAACACTTTCCCACCTTTTCCATAGCTTCCTCTTGCAGTACAGGTGTTAATTTGGATTTTCTGGGGCAGCCTTGTAGAGATAAATGGATTTTTTTTTTCATTTACTGGATATATATAATCTTCACTCACCATCATTGGATTTGCAGCTAGCAGCAAACAGCTACCTGAAGGAAGCGTATCTAACACTGTATTTTCTCCATAAGGCACATCACAGCCTTCTCACACTTAGGACACTAGATAGTACTTCATCTCTATGCTTAAGGGCCACAGACAACTACAAAATCACCAGCCAAAAGCAGAAGAATGCAAAATGATGTCACTAAATAGATCACAAAATGGATACTTGCTTATAGTATGAAAGCTGAAGGCAGAAGAGAGCCTCATTGGACCTCAGGAAGAAGTGTAATTGATACTTTCCACAGCTTTGCACATGTGCATATTGACATCAGATATGATGCTAAATCACCCTGAGTATTGATTTGGGGGTTACAAATACATTTTAATGAGTTAATGAATTCATAAATACAGAATTCACAAATAACAAAAATCAACTTTATATGCTATTGGTTTATGTGAACATCAAAATAGATAGCTTACAGTGTTTTTCTATTGTGTCCTTGTTCATGCTTCTTATCTGTGAAAATGGAAGCCCAAAGTATTATTAATAATGATAGCTGATGCTTACTCTGTGCCATTATGCTAAATTACTGAGATTTATTATCCAATTTACTCTAAACAGCAAGTATTATAAGATTATTATAATTTTGGCCTCATTTCAAAGAGGCTCAAAGAGGTTATAAACTTTACTCAAAAGTACATAGTGAGGAAACGCTAATCTGTACTAGAAAACATATTGACTCAAAGAATTTTCTATATTTTTATGTTTTAGGAGATTTTACTTAGACTATTGTGTTTAAAGGAGGAAAGGCAAGCAAGCAATTCTTCACCCACAATTTTAAGTGAAATAACATTAAGTCCTTATAATACATACGGGTTGTTAAAATATGACAAGCTGATCTTAAACTATTTCAGAAAAATGTTCTAGTAAAACACCTTTTATAATTTTGAACAGAAATGATGAGTAGGTACTAGTTGTCCAGGATATTACCACACTTTAAGTCTATATTAATTAAAACACTATGTCATTGATTTACGGATGATACTACAATTCAGAAATTAACCAGTGTACATAAAATTGTACTCATCAAGACTCATATTTAAAAATATCTGAACTAAAATGAGTTGGTACTTATAAAAATTTGCTTGGTAATGACCCCATTTTGATAAAATGCTTATTAAAGAGCTGTATTGCTGTGTGTCTAAACACTGACTTTTCTAGGTGAAAAAATATCTTCTTAAACCTAATATCTAAGGGACCTGACAAATAAAAAACATCAAAATGCCTGATATATTGTATATTTGATAGCCATAAGTACCATGAAAAAAAATAAAGTTAGAAATGAGAGTATTGAGTGCTAAGAGAGTGTTACATTTTAAAAGAGGTGACAATACAGCCATTACTGAAATGGTAACATGTAATAAAAGCCTTTATGGGGATGAGGGAGAAAGCTATCTGGATAACTGATTAAGGCTCAAGTTGAGGAAATAGTAAGTACAAATGTCCTGGAAAGCTTATTTGACATATTAATAAAATATCAAGGAGCCTTGTATAGCTTATATTCAGTGAATACAGGAACAATTATTAGGAGATACTGTTAGAAAGATACAAGAACAGATAGTTGTAAAAATTTTCAATGACTACAAAGATGAAAAAATGCATTAGGGCATTGAGAAATTACTTGCTCTACTTTTTATTTTAAAATGATCACTTTGCATATAGCGGGTTGACAAGAAAGCAGTAAATCAGTTAGTAAGTTGTTATAATAATAATCCATGTGAGAAAGAGCCATGGCTTAACCAGGGAGACTGTGGTGGAGGTAGAGAGTAGTGGTCCGTCCATCTCAGATAAGTTTTGAATGTAACGCTGACAGAATTCCTGGTAAATCAAAGATGGATTTAAAAGAGAGACACCTCACCAAGTATGGCAGTTTCTTACAAAACTAAACATGGTTTTACCTTTTGATTCTGCTATTGTGCATCAAAGGAGTTAGAAAGTTATGCCCATGCCAAAACATGCATATGGATATTTATACCAGCTGTACACATAATTGACAAAATGTGAAAACAGCAAGACGCTTTTCAGTAAGTGAAGAAAAATTTTATAAGGAGAGGACAGATTTGCAGATACGAAGTTCTTGAGAAGTTAACGGGAAGGGCTTAGCTTCAGTCAGTTGCATGTAATTTATATTCACAGCAGAGAAGGTAGAGTATATGGGCAAAGATTTAGGTAGGTGGGTGAATGTTAGAGCATGCAGAAATTCTTCACCGATTCCCTTAATTTCCTCAGTGAATTAAGAAGCAAGTCTAAGACCTGAAAGTAATTACCATATGTTTCCATTTATAAGATGCCACCATATATAAGATGACTCCTACTTTGCTAAGACAACATTAAGAAATCAATACATGGGTTACTCCCATGTAGAAGACAACACCCAATTTTGGTCTAAACAAAAGTTTCAACTTACACACAAAAAAATATGGTATAGCAAGAGTATAGCAGTATGATGAGATAAGAGAAGGTATAAAGTACTAGTAAAGAAAAACAAGACAGTGACTCCCTAATGCCAAGCATCATTAATGTTCCATTTGAGGTTAGTGATCATGAATTAAAAATGAGACTTGTCGGGGAAAGTTCGGTGGGTTGAGCACTTGCCTTGCAGCACCGGAGTCCAAGGATCATATCCCAGTCCCAGCCTGTGTGGACCCATGTACTGAACTGGGTGTGTCCCAGTTTGGTTCTTGCCAGGGCAAGCTTCCCATGTGGGAGGCTCCCAGCACACGAGGGCATACGTCCCATGTGGGAGAGCCCGTGCCTGGTTCCTACCCTGTGTAGACCTGCACCAACCTGTGTGTGAAACTGTACTGAAAGCTAATGACATGCAACTATGGAGTCTACTCTGGACTTTCCCACTTCTCTCTGTCGTCTCTCTCTCTCTCTGTGTCAATAACAATAAAAACAAATCTTTAAAATGAGACTTGTCTATATGGTTGTCAGTTTTTCTCTGAACACTTTTAGCAGCACCAACAGAGATGTAAACAAAAGTTAGATTTAACAAGTGCTATGGGTTTTTAAAGGTAATATACTATTGAGAGAGGAATATGGTTATTGAAAGTGTGTAAGAACAAAAACATATAATGATGGTGATAGTCTAAAGAATTTAGACAGGGAAATATAAAGGGAGGACATAATTGGGATAAGGGTTTTGGAAAAGTGTTACGATCCATGAACTCTAGGTTTTAGTGTGGCCCATGTATACTGGAATCAGTGGACTAAAGGAAATGACCTAGGAAGCAGGAGTTGCGTGGTTGAAAGTGAGGTTATGTGAGGTTATGTGAGGTTGCAGTTACAGACAATGACAAGGCCTAGACTAAGAGTATGGTTGCACTGTGAATGGTTCAGGGAGAGTGGAAGTCATGGTTTCCTGGAAGGCTGAGATCAGGGAACTTAGCGGGACATTAAAGGAAGTTAAAAAGACTATCCTTGCAGATATTGAAATTATCAGAAAATCTGGCATTGTCAGCTAAAATCTTCCAGGAAAGAAACAAGTAATTTTAGGACCAAAGAAGATCACGATTAGTAGAAATAGTGGGAAAACCTTTGGTAATGCAACATTCAATGCTGAGGTCTTTTATGCAGTAGGGGGAATTATTTGGCAGCAATGTTTCCTGAGTGTAGTCACTCAGGTTGTTCTTTTAACAAAGATTGCTAGGAAGAGGTGGGAAGGGAAACAAGGCACGCAATGCCACCTTTTCTGTTATTTGCATCCCTATCATAACTAACAGCACTTGAGTATACCACATGAAACAACTAGGCTGTTTAGTGAGAATCCTAGATTTAGACCAAGGTTAATAGGCAGTGGAGGAAGGTACTAAAAGATGTCAGAATCCTAACACCTAAAAATGAGAAATCCTAGAGAAATTCAGATAAAGGTCTGTGTGAGTTAGTATGATCATTACATACTATCCAGAGATTGAGCCATTTGAAGACTTTTAAGTTTCAATATTAGGAAAAGTATGGTATGACTACTAACAATGAGATAAGAGCTGGGTTCCCTGGGACAGAGGGAGCTAGTCAAGGGTTTTGGCTAATGGGGCAAGAAGACAGATTCAATTTTTTAACTTGCATTGCTTATGAATATATTTTGGGAGAAAGAGGAGCCCTTCTCTATTTGGTTTCCTATCATTTCCCAGTATCTTATACCACCTATCCTCACAATTATACAGTTTTACACATTCATGTTTGAATGATACAAAGATTTGAGTGATGACTCCTGCCCAACGTGCAGGAAGTACTAACAAACTACTGTACATGTTTCAGAACAAACATTGCAATTTTTGTTCAGTTGTAAGCACCACACTTAAATTTTGAGCAAATTTAAAATACATTACATTCAGCTAAAGTGACAAGACACAAATGAAGATAAACTGTGTGCTATAATTATTGTGAAATGTTATGAAATTGTTATGATGTCATTGTTCAAAATGCCAGTATAGACTGGGTTGTAAACACATACTGTAATACATGGATGAGGTACTGTGGAATTTTACATCTGGATCCTATGTAATTTTTACTAACCAATGTCACCCTAATAAATATAACAATAAAAAAAAAAGAAAAAAATTTAAAATGTCAGCATAGAAGTCCTGATAATGGTTATCCATGGGAGAAGGCTGTATATTGACCAGAAAGTCACAAGGAAATATCTATGTTGATGGAATTGCTCTATATGTTGATTTGGGTTGTGGTCCCATGAGTGTATACATATGTAAGAAGTCATAGAACTATACAAATAAAATTTCTGTAGTATACTGCATATAGATAATGTATTGAAGAACATTTTAAGTGGGTAAAAAACTGAGAAGTTAGCATAATAGAAAAACCAGACTGCAATTAGATCAAATAAAATATACCCCGTTCCCATAACTTCCACACAAGATATATAAGTGCCAGTTGAAAGAAAAGAGGAGCCTAGGGAAAATAAGCTGAACATTGATTCTTTAGGGAAACATAATAACAACCCCTCAAATATTTAAACAACAACAAACCTGTCATGAGGAAGAGAGAGTAAGCCTGTTAGTCCTTATAGTGTCCAGAATAGAAATAAACTCAGTGGGTGGAAGCCAGAGAGAAAGATTCTATCTCATTATAAGGGAGAATGTCCTTTACATATTAACTGTCCATGGATAAAATGGTTTTTCACTTGAGCATTGATTTTTCAGCTATTTTCTCCAATTAGTCTTCAGAACCATTTGTTTGAGTGAAAACTTACATAGAAGTTCAATTTGTAAAAAATAGGCAGTTGCTGTGACTGAAATGGGTTCTAGAGACCCAGCTGTTTTCCTCTCCCCAAATGAGTCCTGGGGGGCAGCAAAGAGCAGTCATGCAACTGTTTACTAGAGTGTTACAAGAGGAATTCAGACATCTGATTTGTGCTTGAGCTAGATGTTTCTTAAAATCTATTTTATCTCATATTCTATGAGCTTAAGATTTGCAGATTAAATGCTTTGACTGGGTCAAAGCATCTGGCAATCAAATCTTCCTTTTTTTTGGTGTACATTCACATTTTATACAGTATTAGAAGATGCAATAGACTTCTGATTCACAATGTTTGACTTGAAGAGAATGGGCAAATTAAAACTATGCATATGATTTTAGACCTACTAGTAACTATGGAGACATAACAGAAAGACATTATCACTTACCTCCCTGGATAACTAAACACATGGCAAATTAATAGGATGTTGATAAGGTAAAAGACTGGCAGAATCACAGCCCCAGCGTCACAGTTAACAGTTTGGTGCTAAGGTGTTGAACTCTGGGCCTTTGTTTTGGTTTTTTTTATTTTCTTCTTCAAAGATTTATTTTATCGACTTTTGACAGAGAGAGACAGAGACAGAGAGAGACAGAGAGAAGGGGGAGGGCTCAGTACAGTCTCCATAGTTGACATTAGTTTTCCATATAGTTTCACTCCACAGGTGGGCACAAGGCTGTGCAGGGCAGGAACTGGGCCGGGAGCCTCCTGCATAGGTCCAGGCAAGAACTGAACTGGGGGCACTCCCCAGCTCAGCATGTGGGTCCGCATGGGCCGGGGCCGGGATTCGATCCTTGGTCCTTGGGGCTTCAAAGCGAGCACTTTACCCGCTGAGCCATCCCAGCTTTCCCTGGGCCTTCTTAAACAAACCAAAGGAACTTCAATTTCACACATGAAAGGATGGGGGAATAACCTTCAAGCCAAATTTCAAGTGTAGATGAAAACTTTGATGCAACCATAATTTACTTTTAAGGACAGTTCTTCAGTATCCCAAAACTCAGACTTCTCTTATTTTTAGTTTCTTGTTAAAAAAGAATGAAATAGGGTATTTGGTAGCTATGTCAGATGTTTTTCTGTCCAAGTTAAAAGAAAGCCCTAGTTATTCCACATATAAAATAAATATAATACATTACAATAAAAAAATTAAAACAAAAAACTAGGTTCTGGAAAAAATCTTTTTCTCACAAAGATTATATTTTAGTGGTGAGACAGAATCATTAGCAGTATGATAAAATGCGATAGAGCTATAATTATCTCATTCAGTCCTACAGCTTTAATTACCTAATGTTTGTTGATGGTCTCCATTTTCTATTATAATTGATTCATGAATGCCTCATAGATTCTATTCTAGAACTAGAAGTGCTGGAAAATTCTATCTAGGTTTTGATATTAGTTCTAATAATTGTATCCTCAAGAAGCATTTTTTTTTTCTAATTTATTTTTTATTGCATTTGACAGAAAGAGAGGGAGACAGAGAGAGAAGAGGGAGGGCCCAGAGCAGCCTCCATAGTTGTATATCATTAATTTTGAACAGTTTCATAAGAAGCATCTTAACTAAGCTCATGCTCTTCCCGCTCCTTCCCTACACATGCTCTTTGGAAATCTGTTTATTTGTTACATGTTTTATTTCTTATTTGATGAATGATACCAGCAGACACCCAAGCCAATCAAGTAGGTACTCTGTGGACAACAGAGAACCACCAAAGAATTGAGGAGGGAGAGAATTTGAAACTAGCATCGAGATCTAACTGTGGAATCTAAAGTAGATGTAGAGTAGATATAAGGATCAATCAGGAACCTATTAACAATAACTGATGCATATTAGCAATTGTCAGGGAAGAAGAGGAGTTGTCTAATACTGTTCTCTTCTTGCAAAGGACCAAATGTATACTCATTCATAAACAGTATTTCTAAAGATGGACCTTGCATATAGAGCTCTGTTACAATAAATGAACAGAGACAGATAATTGAACAGATAAACAGAACAGCAGATAATTGGAAAGAGAAAATATAAAAGTGAAAATTAAAGACCAGTGGCTACGATGGCACAGAAACGGCATAAGAAACTATACAGAGAAGAGTGAAAAGCAATGTTCTAAACCACTGATACAGCTTATCTCTTATTATGAGTTTGGCTTGTTATTTTAGAAAGATCTTGTTACCAATAATCCCCTTTATTTCTTTATGATTGCAACTATCATTACTTTGTATTAGGGGTATGTTTTGTTGCTGTTTTTTCTTTGTGTTACTTTAGGTGTTTCCTGAAACAGGAAGGCAAAATTTTCCCAATGTTATTGAATTAGGTAGAAAAAAATAAAAAATAAAACTTATTACCCGAGAAAAAGTTATCTTTATGGTTAGGAAATCCTAGATTTCTTGCATCTATCATGTAGTCTTTTAAGAATATACATAAATTTAATTGATTTAAAAAATCAAATCTAAATTTTAGGTAGTATAACCTATACTAGTAAGGAATTTAACTCTAGTACAAATATACTCAGTTTGAAGGGAGAAGAGTAATGTGCCACTATACTTCACTTATAAAGAAATCAATTGGTGATAGATAACTAAAGTGACGATTATCAGTTTCTAATCACTTTTGAGAGCAAAAACAATCCCTAATTATGCTAGACAACTAGTTAAACCAGGACTCTACAGGCAAACTAGAATCTGTCACCCTATAATTAACACATTTCCAAAGAATTATTATATTTTAATGATAAAATGATAAAGTATATAAGAGAATCTAATGAAATTTGCTGAAAGAAAGGGCCTTATATACTTTGTCAACTTTATATAACTCAATATAAACAATATGTTAATAATTTAGAGATAATATAATGGGCTAAATCCTATGCTTAAAGTGCCTAAATGAAAAACTAAAATGAAGATTATTGATTCACATGAGTAAACTCATACAGTTTTTGTTCTTTTCTGTTTTATTTCACTTAGCATAATACCCTCAAGAACCATCCATGTTGTTTCAAATTGCAGTATTTCATCTTTGTCATCTTTTTTATCTGCTCACATTTTACAGATGTGACATCTAAATTCCAGAATAATCTTAAGAATAATTAAGATAATTTTCTAAATTTTATACAGAACTGGCAGAACAAGGACTCAAAACCAGATCTCTTAACTACTAAGCCAACTTTCTTTGTAGGACTGGACCACACTTACAGAACTCCCCTTAGAGCAGCAGTTTCTTCATTTATAAACTTAACATGTTGGGCATAATAATCTTTCATAGTCTTTTCATCTTCAACACTGATTTAAACTCATAATTTCTGTTGACTCAAGGACTTCTTCATAGGTATGAAGAGATAGATGTGAGTGCCTAATGCAGTCATGATGTGCTGGTGGTAAATGCAACTCCATAGAAATATCACATCCTTATATGTACAATAGCAGCTCTACCTCCTGTGCATTCTCTCCTAATATACCCATCAAAGGCATGCTGTTGCCCAATAATTCAGGCTGAACATCACACGGTAGTTATAAAGAGTGGAGGGCTAACCGTACAAGAAAGGAAGCACATGCATAAATAGTATTAAATTTTTCAGAAATTAACAAAATCTGTTTAGTCGGGGAATCATTTTTAGAAATGTAACATTCAAATTCCATCTGTGAGCTACTGAATATTATTCATCAATTCATCTTGTTAGAGTAATCATATTTCATTAGCATAATTACCATGCATAGCACTTATCTACAAATGTATATGCATGTATATATATATAAAATGTTTATATGTTGATATAATTTTTCTAATTAAGTGGTTTAAATAGCCATTTTATAATACAATAAAGATTATCGACTATTATATTATCAAAAGTAAAAAAATAACTGCATAAATAATTTTATTTGATTAAAGTAGTTGGCTTCTTCAATTCAAAATTCTAAAAAACTTTTCACTACATTACAGTTAAAATTAGTAGGGGAAGCCGGGATGGCTCAGTGGGTTAAGCACTCAGTTTGTAGCCCTGGGGACCGAGGATCAAACCCTGGCCCCGGCCTCTGTAAACCCATATGCTGAACTGGGGAGTGCCCCCAGTTTGGCTCTCACCGGGGTGAGACCCCGGCCCAGTTCCTGCCCTGTGCAGCCCCACGCCCACCTGTGGAATGAAACTATGTAGAAACACCAGTGATGTGCTACTATGGATGCTGCTCTGGACCCTCCCCCTTCTCTCTGTCTCTGTCTCTCTCACTCTGTCAAAAACAATAAAAATAAATCTTTATAAAAATTAATTTTTTTCTGATTAGAATGTATCACAAATAACAGATCAATTCACCAGTCATTATTATATTTAAAATATAAAAATCCATTTAAGGCAGATCTATCAACATTTGGGGAATATAGTAGAATTAAAAAACACTTCAACCCTTACTGATTTAATGGCAGAATATAATTGTATTCTACCAATTTGGCAATCTAAACTTCAAAATATAAGATAAGTAAAATGCAGTATCTTTTGTAAAAATGTATATACACAGAGAGAGAGATAAGTATATTTCTTTTTCATGGTCCCAGGATGGTTCTCCATGCTTCTTCATGAAGCTATGTAATTAAATCTGTTTCATAGGAACATAAAACTATGCTAGAGTAGCTTAACATGGTAGCATAAATTTTAATAACAAAGTTCTAGTTTTGATACTTCTCCTTACATTATCTCAAAAAATAATCCCCTTTAATTTTTGTAAAGACACTAGTTTCAATATTGGTAAAGGTTAAAGATACTGGAGTAGGCTGACATCCATATATTAATAGATATAATTTACTTGCTTGACTCTTCATTTCCGGTAAGCCTGGGAATTCAGATTACAGTTGAAATTCTTTTCTATTCTTCTTCTTCTTTTTTTTTTTTCACTGAAACTTAGAAATAAAACTTTTATAACCCAATTTGCGGGTTTTAACTGTCATTTCACCATAGTCAAAGAATCAGTCTCTCTGTGTGTTTCTCTCCCTCTCTTCTCACCCCTCCCTGCCATGCTATGCTGTCTTTGTCTTCAACACCTGGAATAGTTTTCAGTGTCAAATTCATCAGACAAATTTCTTTCTCAGGGCCAAGTTCCAAGAACTAGCCTCATAAAAGGATAATTTTATCACCAGCTTCCTTTAATGTTTTCCCTTCACTTCACAGACTCATTTTTCTCAAGATAATCATATTCATATTAAGTTGTAAGAAAAAATCTATAAAATAATTATATGTCTACCATTTTTATCATTAATACCTTGCTTGTTTAAAAAAAATGTTTTAAGCAGTTGAGTGAATGGTATGAATTTATGTGGTAAGCAAATGCTACCCATCCAACACATTTGCAGTATTTATGGGCAATTTATTATTTAATCATATATTTTAAAAATATATTATTTTTTTAAGTAATCTTTATATTGCTCCTAGCATTCATATCTTACTGTAAATTATATTATTTCCAAACTTTACAAATCTATTTGAGTTATTCTTTTTTTAAAGATTTATTTATTGTTTTTTTTTTTTGACAGAGAGAGAGATACAGACTCAGAGACAGAGAGAAGGGGGAGGGTCCAGAACAGTCTCCATAGTTGCACATCATCGGTTTTTCCACATAGTTTCATTCCACAGGTGGGAGAGGGGCTGCATAGGGCAGGAACTGGGCTGGAGTCTCACCCTGGTAAGAACTGAACAGGAGCACACCCCAGTTCAGCACATGGGTCCGCACGGGCCGGGGCTAGGATTCGATCCTTGGTCCCCGGGGCTTTAAAGTAAGCGCCTAACCCACTGAGCCATCCCGGCTTCCCCCAGTTATTGTCTTTCTTTTCTTTCTGCTTCCTCCTCCAAATAAAGTCAAAGTCGAAACCTATACATTAACATGGGCCACAGTATAGAGTTCTAGGTCCATAATATAAAATTCAAGTTAAGCATATGTGAGCAGGAAAACTTGTTCAAGTAATTTTCATATAAAGACTTCATGTGGTTATTAAAAAAAAAAAAGTCAAACCACTGAATCTGATTTCTACTGATTTTGTAACAAATGTATTTTAGTTTTCATTTACTGATTGATGCCAGTGTACTTTGGGGGACAACTGTACTGAATTCTGAGTCTTTGGTGCTTTCCCCCTATCTCCATTTTCGCTTTTCAAACTGAAATGAGGGTAGTTTCTGCAGAGCCTGCATTATTTAAAATAAGCTGTGAGAGTAAAGGGAGGTAAAATGATGCAAATGCATTTTGAAAAAGATTAAATGACACATTTTCCAGGATCAATGGAATGGATAATTCTCTAAGAGATTAGGCTGCTGTTAGCCTCTCCTTGCCCTTTGGTATGACGTATCTGTGGACTGACTATACTGCATACATGAATATATGTTATATTGTTAGAAGGTCTGTAATATAATAATACATTTCATAATATTTTGTTTTATTTATATTTTTATTTTAATCTCCCTCAATTTAAGAGAATTTATAGGCTAACAAAGTGAATAGTCCTCAGTCTTCTAATGCTTTTTGTTTTCACTTTTTAAATTTTTATACGCATTTATATATACTAATTTCAACACTTAGATACTGATTTTCACAAAAAGATTTATCCACCTAATATACATACCTTTTAATTCTTATTTTTACCTGGAAGTAGAAACATAGAAGAGATTTCATATTTTGATATCTCAAAAAGTAATTATATTAATCACTTGATTTTAACAATCTATGGTAACTGAAATTATCATGTCATAAATGATGTCTGTTTAATTAATTTACCATAAAGCATTTGTCTGAAAGACTTTATCAAGTTCTCTAACAAATCACAACAAGACAACTAATAAATATTAGAGGGTAAATAGGTACTGCTTTCTTCTTTGTTGGTAAAAATATTCCCTTCTCTCTTTTCAAAAGAATTTGAATTTCTTAGTAGATAATAAAATATCTTATTTTCATAAAGCATGTACAAAAAGCACAGCCTATTACCATACTTTTTCTCAGGAGTATTTATCTTTTAAGTAACAGACCTCCTCTTTAATTCCAAATATAGACATGATGTGCTAATACCAAGTAAAATGAACAGCAGTGTCACAGTATAAATGTAAACATATAGTGAAGTCTGAACATTGCTTCAACAATAATGGTGAAACTACACTGTTTCAATTCATTCTGGTACTCTAACTTAAGCAAACAGCTCTTTTAAAATGGGCTTAGAAGCCCTTTTCATTATGAAGGCTTGTGAAACTTTAATAAATTATACTTTTCAGCCCATGATATTTTTTAACACTGTTGAGCCTCATATGCTTGACACATCTCCTTCCCTCCTTCCTTCCCTCCCTCTATCCCTCCTTTTTTCTTTTCCTCCCTTCTTCCATTCCTTTAGTCTATCTCTAAAACTGTATTTTATAAAGTTAAAACAAAAGAGTTGAGACTTATCTCAAATTATGGAATGAGATTGATAAACATAATTACAATTTAGATAATTTATGCTTAATTACATACAACAGTTTATACATAAAATATAATATTTTGATATACAACTTATTTAACCAATAGAATATGAAGTAATGTATTTAGATATATTTACATATAAATTTCCAAGGCTCTTATATAGACACTGACTAAAGACTATTTCTGTGATGGCCTAATCTTTCTCTTCTTTCCTCACCTACATTCTTCTAATGCTCCTCTGGGTCTCCCCACTTTTCTTTCTTCTGCCTAGTTGTTATGTTCAGTAGAGATGGGTTAATGATGCTCAGTCAAGTGAAACTGCTGACTACATCTGAAAATTGTAGAAGTATTATATTTCTACATCAAAAATTAAAACAGGCTGGAAAAAAAAACTTGAGTACATTTCTCATTGCCTGTCTCAGACTTCATTGAAGCATCAAAGAGAACTTTTCTCTTTGTAAATCAAAAGACTAACCTTGTTTAAATTATTATTATAGTATTACTATATCAGTAAAAGAAAAGGAAGTGCTAGAAAAAACCAAAACAGAATAAGTTTCTACTTGATTGATCTTTTGTTCTCAAGATAGAGAAATCACATACAGAAAGGCAGGGACAACGGTCAGGTGCCAAACTCAATCGCTAATTTGGCAGAAATTAAAAGAGCAGAATTGAATTGTATGAACTGCATACAAATATCTCCGGTAGTATATGAGTATATAATATCTAATATAATGTCTGAAATATTTCTATTTGTAGTATATCCATTTCCCATATTTCCCCCCTACACACAATACTGTCGTGAAATCATGGCCAGTGCACAATCATTCATGTTAGCAGCAGGAAAAAGAGTAGGAGTATGTACTACCTATAATCCCGCCACCCATGTAAAATTGATAAGAGACATCTACATTTCATTTGCACAGTATCACACAGTTATTTTTTACTTTAGTGTAAAACATTAAAAATTGCATTTTTTGGTCAACTCTCACCTTTGCTTTCTATCCCTATTTTTTCCCATGAAGTTAAGTTCCCCATTCACAGATCTTCCTCTGAGGTTGAAGAACTTTGATCAGTTACTAATAAATTATCAACGAATTTAACAACAATAAATTGGGCTTTGAAAGAATTTCAGTTAATGTTATAGCTAATACATTCCTAAATTACTTTTTCAAATGAGTTTTTGGGAGGAGACAGCTTTTTAGGAAATCATAGCCTTTATTGTAAACTTAAAACTTACAGTCATTATTAAAATTAAAATATGCGTAATAAAAACGTATTTGGGGCTTGTAAAGGTGTGGGATTCTTTTTGTGCCTGTACATTAGATTTCATTATTTCTCATTTGATTTATCATGATGTTTTACACAGTGCTAGTTATATTTCTGCTCAATTTGTAATCGTTCTTTAGTTTCTCGTGCACCAAAAACTTGTCTCACATTACTGACTGCTATTTTATTACTTGTATATTAACTTATTCTTTCTTTTTATATAAATCTTTGTAAACTGATTTACTTCACTTTTAGAGCTAAGGAAACAATTTAAATATTGACTAATCTAGAATCCTGATAATTGAGGAAAAAAATCTTTAGAGATTATTATTTACAGCTGAGAAAATAGAGACCAGAACCATTAGTTGATAAACCTGAGCAGATATATGTTAGGAAAATATAACACGTGAACCCAAATTTTCAGACTTTAATTTTACCGTGTTATTTTAACCTTAGTAGACTGTCTAATTGCCAACTTCAGTTATTCAGAAAATTGTCAAAATTTCCTTCCCACAATGAAAATATACTGAGCTACATTATTCATTACATATACCTGAGACTCAAATTAATCATACACACTAATATTAAATGACATTATTTAAACATTTACACAGGTAGAATTAAAGCACCATGGTTTGGGAGATTCACAGAGATCTCTTTAAATTGACACCTTGGTTCTACTGTTTTTGAGATAAGGAAGGTATATGAATTCACTTTCTTGTGTCACTGGAATAATATCTGCTTATAGAAGCAAACTGAATTTATGGAACTGAAACCGATGCAAAATTAAGAAGGTAGAAATAGGAAACCTCTAAAGACACAATCTTTAAGTGGTCAAAGCAGCTCAGTTATTGTGAATAGGACTCAAGGGTAAGGAATCAGGAGGTTGGGTAGTAGAGGAAAGACATAAGAACCAACCATATTTTGAAACTGTAGGCAAATCTTGAGGTTCTGCATTAGCAGTATATTGATAATCCAAGGACATTAAGTGATAGAGATCAGGAATTTAGACAAAGACTAGACCCCAGAAGAATAATCATCAACTATTCCAACAAGTATAATAAATTAGAATCAAGAAAATGTCTTCATATTTGAAAAAACAAAGACTTTTAAGTGATGAGCTAGTACAAACTGAAGTCTTATGCCTGAATTTTGTGCATATTTTTCCTTAAGAAATGAAGGCTATATATGGCTTTCATTGGATAGTCTACAGGGTTTCTGAGACAAACAAATAAAAAGAACTATTACATTAGCAAAATAATTCTTCTATTAATAAAGGAGATTGGTTCACAAAAATGTAACAAGGAGAATCAGACACAAACAAAAATGACCAAATTTCTAGGCAGTATTTCCTAGGTTTCTAGCTTTGCTATATACTTCACATAGGAATGCAATTATGGTAAAAGTTAGATTTATACTGTGTCTTCCTAATGAATGACTGCATGGGGCTATTTTATTTATGAAATTACAATCAGAGATGGCAAATAATTATATGCTTTTAAACCATGGATTGTGATCTTTAAACCAGAATACAGAACAGAAGCTTATAAAATTTTTGGAAACAGTTATATTGGTCTCACAAAAACCTTTAATTTTAGTGAAATAAGACAATGAGAAAAATAAATTAAATGTGGAGGGAGACACGTTTCTAAATTAAATATTTCATGTCTTAGGTGGCATCAGCTGCTCTTTAGACTACATTTATATTACTATCATGATCTCTACATTTAAAGGTTTATTGCCTTAATCAAAATATTCATTATAGAGAATAATGTTCATTCAAAGTTAAATCTTGCGTGTTCCTTTTTATTTAAGTCCAACATGAATTAAAATTCTTTCCAATTATACCAATAAAAACTATCAATGAAAACAGATGTGAACTATGCTTGACACATATAAATGTCCTTGATTTTAGTTATCCTTGTGAAAAAAATTGAGATTTTTTTACTTCATTTATAAATATATATTCTTAGATACACAAAGAATGAAAAATTGAGCACAATGATTACTGTATTAGTTTATCTCTCCTAAAAACACATGAAATTTGGGGATGCCAGGATGGCTCAGCGGGTTGAGCACTTGTCTTGCAGCCCCAGGGCCCAGGGATCAAGTTCCAGAGGTTGTTCAGACCCATGTGTTGAACTGGGGTGTGCCCCCAGTTTGGTTCTCACCAGGGTGAGCCTCCTATGAGTGAAGATCCAGGCCCAGTTCCTGTCCTGTGCAGCCCCATGCTTACCTGTCGAATGAAACTACGTAGAAAACTGATGATGTGAAACTATGGAGACTGCTCTGGGCCCTTCCCCTTCTCTCTGTTTCTCTGTCTCTCTTTGTCAAAAAAAAAAAAAAAATAATCAAAATAAATCTTAAAAATATATACATTAAAATAAATTCTTATTGCACTATTTTTATATAGTACACATCACAGACACATGTGTACAGATGTAAATCAAAATTCTTTGTAAAGTTAGACTCCATTTGAACCTGTTTTGAAAATAGTTACTCTTTGGGAATTTAGAAGTCCAATTTTCTTTTCCTGATTTCAAATTCATTGAAGATATAGGTGTTAGGAGGATTAATTTAATTAAGATCATTTCCTTTCCCACCAGCAGTGTGTGAAAGTTCCTTTTTCTCCACATCCTCTCCAGCATTTATCATTCCTTGTCTTGTTGAATATAGCCATTCTAACAGGTGTGAGGCAGTATTACATGGTGATTTCAATTTACTTTTCTCTAATAGCTAGTGAAATTGAGCATTTTGTCATATATCTGTTGGTCATTTGTATGTCTTCATGGGAGAAGTGTCTGTTCAGGTTTTCTGCTCATTTTTCAATTGGATTGTTATTTTTTTTCTCTTTTGTTGTTCAGCTGTATGAGTTTACATATTTTAGGTATTAGCTCCTTATCAGAGGCATTGTTTGCAAATATTTTCTCCCATTCAGTTGGTTGCCTCTTTACTTTGTTAATGGGTTCCACTTTGGAAGGCAGTATGGAGGTTCCTCAAAAAATTAAGAACAGAATACCATACAACCCAGAAATACCTCTTCTGGGTATCTATCCCCCCAAAATTGAAAACCTTAGTTCTCAAAAGATATATGTACCTCAGTGTTCATTGCAGCACTGTTCATGGTGACCAAGTTGTGAAAACAAAGAAAGTATCCTTTGATAGATGATTAAATAAAGGATTTGTGATACATTTACATAATGGAATACTACTTAGCAATAAGAAAAGATGATATATAGCCATTTGTGACAACATGGATGGACCCTTAGTTCATCATATTAAGCGAGGTAAGTCAGACTGAAAAAACCAAGAACCATATGACTTCATTTATAGGTGGAATATAAGCCTGAAAGTAACAAAAAGACAAAACTCATGGACACAGTCAATAGTTTAGTGTTTACCTGAGGGTGAGGGAAGATGGAGGTGAGGAAATAGGAAGGGAGAATAAAAAATATATGGTAATAGAAAGAGAACAAACTCTGGGTGGTGAGCACATAATGCAATACATAGATGATATAATGTAAAATTGTACACCTAGAACCTATGTAATTTTTACCAACCGTCACCCCAAAAAATTTAACAATTACTACAAAAATAATTTATTCACTTATTTCTAATGTTGTGTTATCTGATACCTTATTCAAAGCATTAAAAAATTTTTCAAAACAAAAAATTCCTTGAGCTTTTATAGAAACATAATCCCAAATATTTGTAGAGCTTCATATTGACTATGATATAGGTAAGTGTGGTAAAGACAAAAGTGCTCACAAAATATTTATTCTGTGATGTCCTTTTCTTTAACAGAGTACCTTTTCTATTTGGGCCAAATAACCATTCTGAGCAATGAGCCATGAGCATTTCACCATGAGGCCACATGGCATCACAAAATGGTGGAGCTTCCTTCAGATTGGATCTCTGAGGATTATGTGAGTAGAAGTCTTCACTGGCTGTGCTGGACACGTAACATCAAGAGGAAATAAATTTCTAGTGTTATATGCTTGATTTGAGGGCTAAGCGTGCAACTGGTACTGAAACCAGTTATAGAATTAAAGTAACAACCTAACAAAATTCCTAAACAACATTGTATTGCCTTAGCAGTTGGGCCATGGCTGTGAATAAATTGCTTTTTTAAAATGTTGGTGAACTTTATGATCCAATAGCAAATATTTGGTCCAAGTATTGTCTATAATAACTTCAAAGGTGGAATGTTCATTTTGGGGGAAGATGCTAGAAATGGAATCTTAATAGTACATAAAAGTTATTACTGAGGTTGTTTGTCAAGGTATTATATAAAATATCAGACAGTCAACAAGCCTACATAAAAAATAGATGAGGAAATGGGGATCTTGCAAAGTTGGAAAAGGGATAGATTTTAAATGACTTCAAAGGATAAGACCAATAAAACCTTTACATTTAAAATTATCTCAAGTAAGAGGTCAGTTTTAACTCTGTGGCACACAATTAAAAACAACAACAATAACTCTCAATTGATTAAAGTGCCTCAGGGTAAAATCAGATTATGGGTAATGTCTTCCAACCTGATAGCTTCCCCATAGCTTCAGTAAATGAGAGTTTTGATTTGAAGTAACTAAAAAATCAAGATTTAGGAACTTCTAAGAAAGGACTCAACTAAAATCAAATGAATTTGCCATCTACTGAGTCTCTGAGAAATTAGTTTTGCAAAGGAACCAAGGAGGAGATAAAAAAAGACCATGACTACCTCTTATCCCATGAGCCAACTCAGGGCTTAGAACTCCAACACCAGTTTTCTATGTGATGAAGAAACAAACAAAAACATGGAGACTCACTTAGCATGTGGAGACAGGGACCATGGAATATATTGGGCATAGTACTTCCTTTCAAAGAGTAAAATCAGGGGTTAATTCAAACCTTTCAGGACTCCAGGGTAGGGCATCTTCACAATATCTAGTCAGTAGAATTTCAATGTTTGTACAGATCAGCGACAAACATCTTTCATTATTCCCATTTCCAGTCAAGTGTACTGTACTTATTCAGTTATCCTGTTGTTTCCACCATTGTGTATTATGTGTATGTGCACATGTGCATGTGTGTGCATTTCAGTTGGGAAGATAATGTATCATTTTTAATTCTTAGTATTCTCCAGTAAGAGGAGCAATCTCTAAGCATAATGGAGAAATGACAATGCACTACACAAAGATCTTAAACTTTGAAGTAGGTGTGGTAGCTGGTTATGTCTTTGGAATATATTCTTTGGGAAGATATGGAGAGCTTTCCACATGTTGGAGAAGAAGAGTGAATGGATATCTATTACATAAAAGAGTAGACTGTGGCAGCAATCAAATTGCTCACCAAATATTCTGGGTTTTCCTATAGTCTCTAGCTAACCATGAGAATAGATGAGGCTGATGATGGCCTGTGAAGGGAAATAAAAGTTTTAGAAACTTAAGACTCCAAAAAGCATAATGTAAAAAGAAAATATTTCTCTCCTCTTTCCTGAATTCTTGCATTATTATTCATAGATGCTATGTTATGTTCTGGAATATGAATTTGGAGGAGAGTATTCTTCCTTTTCCATGCTCCTTTCTGCAATTATGCTAGTCTAATATTTCCAGCTGGGAAAAGAAGTTATATCTCCTGGTAGGTGTATTGAAATCAGATAAAACCCACATGGGTATATAGTGAGGCAATGTTTTCTTATTTTTAGTTATGAGATTCAATTTCCTGTAGCTTCCTAGCTTTTATAAAGCTATCTCATTTTCCAAATATTAAATGTGCTGCCTAAATTTGAAAATAAGCCAACAGATCAATCTTGTGTATAAAATACAATAGAAAATCCAAACCAAATTATATTTCATTGTATATTGAAAGAAAATCTATAATTAATATTTAGTATCCCCAGGTCAAAATCTTATATTACATGGAACATATTAGGTTTATGGGTATAAATAATTTTATAATTATATCATATATGCACACTTAACACATATATAAATTGGAAATATATACAAATTGGAAAATGTATTGACACATTTTAGGTTATGGCAATTCTGTGTACAAAGTAGGAAAGAGAGTGTCATCTCCATTTTTATAAATGAGAAAGTTGAGGTCCAGAAATTTTAAATAACTTTCTAAATTTGAAGAACTAATAAATGACAAAATCATTATTAAATCTATATACTATGAATGCTGGTTTGGGCGTGTTTAACATGTCACTATATCATACATTGTGGTCAGGGAAGAAAGCAGAAATTTAGATGACTTTAGAGAAAAAAATTGGAATCATAAATAATACACATTTAAAATGCTACCCTAACATCAATATTTTGGCAAGATACAGACCTTTCCTATGATTCAGTGTCTAAATAAATAGGTTCATAAAGTTCCTTCACAGCTCAAGAAATTCATGGAGATAAAGCCTCTATCTTTTGAACAGGAGATGAAAAAAAAGACTTATTGCTTGTATTGTTAGATAGTTGTGGAAAGATCATGAAATAAAGATACATGAATAGAGGATCTTAAAAAATACCAGTGAAATTTTTCTGATGTGTCCAACAAACCAAGAGCAGTTTAAGGCATGCAATTTACTGAGCACTTTGGAAACATGGAGCACTTTTTCTTTTCAAGTAATCTACATCATTTCTATAGGGGATAAAAATATTATTCCAGTTTCACAGATAGCAAGAAAAACTAATGCAACAAAGATAAACTACTCCCTTGAATGTCAGGCAGAGTTACTAGCATATGAATTCCTGATCACAGTAAAAGCCTTAATTCCTGTCCCTAATCTCAGTTCATGCTGTCACATGAAAATACACTTGGCTGTAAAACAGCTCCATCTGCATCTCTCTCTCTCTCTCTCTCTCTCTCTCTCTCTCTCTCTCTCTCTCTCTCTCTCTCTCTCTCTCTCTTTTTCTGAAAACCTACAGGGGGATATTTGTTATTATGGCATATGCTAAGAACAATCGCTTTCAAGAGTTACACATTACTAGACCCAATTTTTATGTTAAGTGAGAATTGCCTCCAGAGAAATCGCATGATGTGAGGTGCCAGTGAGTAAATGCAATTCAAAATTGAGATGCTGAGATCAAAGGTGCAGTTACACATGTTGTAGAGTATCTTCTTGTGGAAGATATTCATACTTCTCTATCCAGCATCTTCTTGTCTTTTTTTCTTTAGCATAATATAACTTACTCATATTGGGGGTGGCATAAATCCAGCCCTGGGTGACAAACTCTGTTTAAGTCTATCGGATCTTCTTGCTCTTGGTGAATCTGACCTGCCTCAGCTCCCAACAGGTATGTGACTCAGTCCTGCCTAATGAGACCTAAGTGGAAGGCAGCTGAGATTGGGGATGGAGAAACTTCTAAAAAACATTTCTTTCCTGATAAAAGATTTAAAATGACAAGCACTGGTGCTTTCTTCTTTTTCTTCCTGCAGTGAAGGTGACTATTTCTAGAACTGTAAGGGCCATTTTGTGACCTCATACAGCCAGCAGTAGACGAAGGCCAGAAGAATACAGATAACAGCTTAACGTTATTGGTCCAAACACTTTTTGGTATGGTTATATGAATGAAAAATACATTTAAGGCTATGAGGTTGGATTTACTGTTACTGGCTATCAAAAACAAACTTAGCTGATATATTTTCCAAATTATGTCTCTAAGAATCATGAGGTCATAAAACAGAAAATTCACAAGTGACAAAAAATTCTCTGCCTAGTACTGAGAACTTAAACTGTTGTAATATAATAGATTTGTGTTGTATTATTATAATTAATATTACATTGCACCCCATAATGATTTTATTCTGGGAAAGAGTTTAGCTATTAAAATATTTTACAGCTATACTATAGAAAAAAACCAGGGGAAGCTGGGATGGCTCAGCAGGTTAAGTCTCACTTTGTAGCCCTGGCTACCAAGAATCAAATCCCGGCCCGGCCTGTGTGAATCCATATGCTGAACTGGGGTGTGCTTCCCATCTTGGAGGTCCCCAGTATGGTTCTAGTCCCCTGGTTTGGCCCCTGGCTCGAGGGGGCACACCTCCCATAAAGGAGGCCCCCAGCTCTGTTCCTGACCTGTGCGACCCCCACCCACCTGTGTGTAACGAAACCATATTGAAAGCTGATGATGCACAACTATGGAGACTGCTGTGGGCCCTCCCCCTTCTCTCTGTCTCTCTCCATCTCTGTCAAAAACAATAAATCTTAAAAAAACAACAACACCACTGTATAGCCCCTTAACTAAGAATCTATGAATATCTGGAATTCTACAAGCATATTCTTAGATTTTTACTATATCATCATTTCTTAATGTTATGTATTTTTATAGTAATTTAAAATGTATCACATTCTGAATCATTTCAATGACTTCTTTATAATGGACTACATTTCAGAGCCTGCGTTTGCATTTCTAGTTATAATTAAGGCATATTCAGTGATGCTTTAAAATGATACCATTTAACTTTTGATGTGTTGGCAAACATGCCTGGTTGTCTTCAGATTAGCATGCCTTAATGTCAAAATGGCATGTTTCTGCTTTGTTCACACTTAATTTACTTTAAGTTCTTATAAAAAATCTTATTTAAATGTACTTCTTCATTAAAAGACAATTTAACAGAGTGAGTGACACAGTCCCAAGTAATATGGCACTGAGAAACTGCCCCAAATCTGTGTGTGACATCTCTCAAATTGCTCAGATGCTATCTTGGTAGCTACTAATTTTGTCACAATTGATTAAGAATAAAGATAACAGAGATAATGATACATGGTCACCAATTTAATTTTGTTGTTGTTGTTACATTTATTGGGGTGACATTACTTGATATCAATTACATTGTTTCCAGGTGTACAATTCTACATTACATTGTCTATACATCGCATTATGTGCTCACCACCCAGAATCAGCTCACTTTCCATCACCGTATGTTTGATTCCCCTTCCCTATGCACCCCCACCTACCTCCCCCCCCCGCACCCTCAGGTAACCACTAAACTATTGACTGTGTCCATGAGTCTTTGTTTCTTTGTTACTCTCAGTTTTATACTCCACCTATAAGTGAGGTCATATATTTCTTGATTCTTTCATTCTGACTTATTTCGCTTAATATGTTTTCAAGGTCCGTCCATGTTGTCATAAATTGCTGTATTTCATCTTTTCTTATTGCTGAGTAGTATTCCATTGTGTAAATGTACCACAACTTGTTCATCTGCAATTACTTGGGGTCTTATAACTGAGTTCTACGGATGTGGGAAGAAGAAATGTGTGTCATCTTCAAGCCCGGCCCACCCAAATACATTTTGCATTTTCTGTCTTCCACTATTGACATCAGGTTCCTTTAAAACCGCAAGATGGTGGCATCACTGGATGTGAGTAGCTTGCATATGTGAGTCATCACTTGGGCCACATCTCTTGCAGAGCTGCCCAATCAGGAATGTATCAGCAACGAACATTGTATGAGTGAGGAATAAACATTTTGTATGTGAATCCCCTGAGATTGAAATAATTAATGCATTAGATATCTATTGCTGCATAAAACATTATCCCAAAATTTACAAATTCAAAATAACAAATATTTATTATCATCTACCTCAATAATCTGGTTGGTGAGCACACAATGCAACACATAGATGATGTATTACACATTTGTGCACTTGAAATCTATATTATCTTGTTACCGTATTTTCCGGCATATAAGACGACTGGGCGTATAAAACGACTGGGCGTATAAGACAACCCCCTAATTTTACAGTTAAAACATAGGTTTAGGCCTATATTCTCTACCCCCCACTTCCGAGGCTGTAGTCTTATACAGCGAATATAGGCCTAAACCTATGTTTTAACTGTAAAATTAGGGGGTTGTCTTATATGCCCGGTCGTCTTATATGCCGGAAAATACGGTAATTGATGTCATCCTAGCAAATTTAATAAATTAATTAAGAAAAATAATAATAAGGTGGACCTGATTTAGCTGGGTAGCTCTGGCTCAGAGTCTTTCTTGAGGTTGAAGTTAAAATGTCATTTGCAAATGCAATCATCAGAAACTTACCTAGTGGTAAAAGGATCCACTTTCAAAACCAATTATATAAGCCTGTTGGCTGGAGGCCTCAGATTCTCACCAACTGGGCCTCAGCATAGGACTGACCCAACATGAAAGCTGAGTTCTCCCAGAGTAAATGATGGGGGTTGGGGGTGGGAGAAGAGAGAGAGAGAGGGAACACACAGGCACCCGATGGAAGTCACAACCTTGGTAATTTTATCTTTGAAGTGACAGGCTATAACTTTTGCTTTATACTATTGGTCATACTGACCAGTCCTGGTATAATGTGGTGAGTTACCACATAAGGGTATGAATTCTAGGAAGCATGGGGGTCAATTTGGGGGCTGGCTACCTCATTGATATTAAACACCCATCTATTAATACTATGTTAAAAAAAAAGCCATCTACCTGATATTCCATTATCATAATACAATCAACCATTATAATGTTTGTCTTATTCTCAATGTTTTAGTAAAAGTAATATCTCAAAACTTAATTTTAAATAAAGCTTGAAAATGTGAAATGATTTTAAGGCAATTTTTCAAACTTGAGCAGAACTGCAAAATATCTCAGACTGAATTGGTATTTATTAAGTACCTACTACGTGTGTAACTTGAATATTTCTATAAACAATTTTGAATGTAAATTATATGTTCAGGCCTCAATAGATGTCGATTACAATGCTGGCACACCCATCTATTCAGACTAGCAAGGAGATGCATCCTAGTCTTCTATCCTTACCCTGTCCTTTTCTCTTGATTTGTCCAGGAGTACCTCGGGGCTTCCCGCTATGTGGCAGAAGCCAGTCATTGCTGACTTTTGTCTCACAGCACTGAAGCCACAGGCAAATGCTGAGGTAAGAGAGGTTCCCTCCCTGCCACTCAAGGTCTTGTTCATTTGGAAATAGCCTCCATGTGCACCATGAGGGAATTTTAGAAGAGCTCTGCTCACCATCACTGTCCAGATTGAAGCATCTTTTTAGAGAAGACGGCCTTATTCTCCACATCTGTGTTTTATCATTTGAGCTCCATGGTAACACTGGCTTAGCTTCCAAAGGCAACAGCTCATTAGCTTCACTCACACTGTTGCAACTTTGCCAAATCATTAAGCATTATTTGTGTTCAACATGACATGCTTAGCCTATGATTTCTGTTGTGTCTGCTAATAATGATTCTGGTATAAGCCCTGCTCCTTCCCTAGGTGGTGCTTTGAGGTAAGAGTCATACTTGGTTTTGTTATGATTAATCGAGAGAATGCAATGAAAAAGTGGGCCTGGTATCTCAGTATTTCACTTCTCAGAGTACAAAGTTGACTCCTAGAGGGCCAATCTGATTTTGGTGTTGTAATGCTCAGCAACATAAATATGAGCTTTTTCTGATTATTTTTCCTCTGCAGACAGCACAAGAAGTCAGTTTATTCTTCATCTTTTGTTCTGCAGTCGTCAAAATCATTATTTGGGGAATTTGTTGCCCTACCATGTCCCTAGTTCTTGGTTGAATTACTTGGTCTATCCCCTAGAAGAGGTCAAAGGTTATCAGTCTTATAACTCCTTTAGGGGCATGAGTTCTAGATAATAGATTTGATTTTGTCTGTACAACCTGAAAAGGTATTAGGAGATTATTTTCTAAGTCATGGGTTAAAAAAAGTTCTTCTTTCTTTTATATTATTCCTTTGTTTCATTACCTATAATTACATATGTTTGTGAATTTTAACTGAAAAATAATATATTCTCAGACACCCCGTGACACCACCACACTGAATCTGCATTCACAATGTCTTTTCACAAAGCCAGTCTGATGGTTAGTTTTTTCACTTCCTCCACCTTTTACTAAAAAGCTTATTTCTCTGTGAGACCTTCCCTAATCTCATAACCTAAAATGTATTTTAAATTCTCTATTCCTTGCTTTCTTTCTTCTTCTTCTTCTTTTTTTTTTTAGTAATAGTGTCACCATGTAACATGTTTTATTTTCTTTTACTCGTTCACATTCTATCTCCTCCTTGAAATAAAACTCCAGGAGGGCAGGATATTTGTCTACTTTTTCACTACTGTATCCCCAGAAAGTAACCAGCACATAGTCGGCATTCAGTAGATATATTTTGAGTGAATAGATCAATGCTATATGTATATACTTCAGAGCTTCTCAATTCACGTCTGACAGCCACTGGTGTGTTGTTAGGCAGGTTGCAGGTGAGCCACAATTTTGTCCCTTCAGCCTTCAAGACAATTATATTCTCATTTGGAAAAAAGCCTCCTTTGTATATTTCACTGTGCTATACATTTTTTTTTCCCTCAATATGTGCTATAAAGTGTAAAAGGTTAGGAAGCACTGGTACATTTTTTAGCTTATCTCATCATGATCTACTTTCAAACTTCTCTTGTATAGAACATAGGAAAGGCAATTCCAATAAAAACCTTTTTGCTGGTGGAAGAATTCAGTCAGGATTATCATTATGCCAGAGCAAATAAATGACTCATTGAGAGCTGATTTTGAAGGCCCAAACAAGATTCGAACTGCATACTAATGTGGTAATTGCATTAGCAGCTTCCTCTGATATTTATAAATTACTCAGACTCCGTATTAGTGGTTTATGACATCAGCAATACCAGCTGATTTAATCATGGATTTTTCTTTTTTAGTAGAGAATCATGTATCATTTTTCATAGTGAGAGCGTGCCCCATAGTGCCTATATAAATCTTCACCAATTCCTTACTACATTAAAATTCCTGTGGTCCTAATGTAACTACTTCATTAGCAGATACACATTCACGTATGCTGACTAAACATATACATTGTCACCTATTAAAGATGAATAATTAAAATTTAGAAAAAAATTAAAATAGTGTTTCCTTTAATTTTAAGAAGTTTTAGGATATCACTATTTAATTAGAAACTATTTTGTGAATTTACATAATCTTAACCTTTTAAACCTCAGGGTCTCTGAAAATGTAGTTTTCCTTGTCTAAAACAAAAAGCTATTCTTTAGTTTATTTAGTTCCATAGTAAATGGGATTGCTGTATGCTGTTATATTACAATAAAGATATTTTATTTCTTTTAGACTTTGCTGGTATGAGGGGGAGGGCAAATCAATGTGTCACGTCATAAAACAACCCAGGAGATAAAGTAGAAATAAATGAGCTAATAAAAAATACCCATACAATTAACTGATGATGTTTGTGTTTTCATACATATAGAAGTAAACTTAAAAACAAAACACCTTTGTCTTTTCTTATTGTTGTTTCTGAGATCACTTTAGGAGACCAAACAAAAATGTTAAATTTGTAATAACTGTTATTTAGAAAATTATTTTATTAACTAATTTTGCAGGCAATAAGAGATGGCCCACCCAGACCTCAAGGCAGCTAGCTAATTAGTACATAAGTATATTGTTGATGTAATAAACTAAATTACACAATACATAGAGCTATTGCCTCATCTAGAACTCAATAATTTAAGAGATATTTTAGTAGAAATAACCAAGAGTTTATTTGTTCCTGTTATATTTTCTAAACTTATTTCTATTTGGGTATTGAATGAATAGATTACATAATAAAGTTATGTAGATTAGTTGTAAAAATGTGCATGTACTTAACACTATTGAATTGTACACTTAAAAATGGTAAGGTGTATATTTGCATCTTTTCTCTTTTTTCTGTAGTGGGTTTAACCAGAGGTTTGTCATTTCATTAATCTTTTCAAAGAACAAGTTCTTTGTTACATTAATTTCTTCTAAAGTCTTTTTGTTCTTTATTTTATTTAATTCTGCTCTAATTTTTATTATTTTCTTCATTCTGCTGACTTTGGGTTTCATTTATTCTTTTTTTTAGTTCTTTAATAAGTAATGTTAGGTTGTTTATTTTGGATTTTTCTTGCTTCTTGAGAGAGGCCTGTAATGATATACTTTTCCCTCTTAATACAGTTTTGGTAGGATCCCAATAATTTTGATACAGTATACTCTCATTCTCATTTATTTTCATGTATCTTTTTACCTCTCTTTTTATTTCTTCTTTGACCCAGTTGTTTTTTAGTTATATAATGTTTTACCTACATGTATTTGTGGTTTTTCGTTCTTTTTGACATTGATCTTTAATTTTAAAGCACAGTGGTTAAGGAATATACTTGGTATGATTTCAATCTTCCTAAATTTGCTGAGGCTAGTTTTGTGTCCTAACATATGGTCTATGTATAAAATCCAAATATTGTTTAATGCAAGTAGCATGCAAGTGTGTCTAGAAAAATAAATTAAACATTTGATAATTAGGTCTAATAAATATTTTTATTTATGTTAAATTTTTGAGTCACATAATGATAATGGGGACACTATAATATCTATTACTAAACATTGTGTAACTCTTGACTATTGTGGTTAACAGTAGCATCTATAATAACTGTTTTTAACTGGTATGTGTCAATTGGAATCTAAATTGCTATTCAGCTACATCAAACATTAGCTCAGTCTTTCACTCTAAAACATTTTTTTGAAGAGAATTACTGAGAATTTTAGCTGATAATTCTGTATGCTTAGTTTTTACGATTGTTGCTATTTTCAAGTATTATTTTATTTTCACCTGGAGAGACCAGGATTTAAAGATTTCTTCTCTTAAAAATATTCAAGACCTTATCAAGCTAAAAAGCTTCTGTGCTGCAAAGGAAAGCATCAACAAAGCAAAGAGGCAACCAACCAACTGGGAAAAAATATTTGCAAACAATGCCTCTGATAAGGGGCTAATATCAAAAATATACAAAGAACTTGTACAACTCAACAAGAAAAAAACAAGCAATCCAATTAAAAAATGGGCAGATGACCTTAACAGACACTTCTCTCGTGAAGACATATATATGGCCAACAGATATATGAAAACATGCTCCACTTCACTAGCAATTAGGGAGATGCAAATAAAACCCACAATGAGATACCATCTTACACCTGTTAGAATGGCTGTAATCAACAAGACAAGGGATAACAGGTGCTGGAGAGGCTGTGGACAAAAAGGAACCCTCATACACTGCTGGTGGGAATGTAAACTGGTACAACCACTATGGAAGGCTGTATGGAGATTCCTCAAAAAATTACGAATGGAATTACCATATGACCCAGCCATCCCTCTACTGGGCATCTACCCAAAAAACCTGAAAACCTT
>PVKE010012862.1:0-37552 GCA_004027555.1 Craseonycteris thonglongyai
TGTTTAGACTTGATGGGGTGTGGCAGGAGTGACAATTAAAAGAAATTATAGAATGCCCTTTCTTTAAAACACGCAGAGAATCGTCATTAATCTCTAAAGGAGTTTCAGCTTTCAGGGCCATCTAATTTGGAGCTATCCTTCACAAATGGTAATAATTCTTAAATGTTCCCTAGTTCAAATGTTTTATCTAAGGGCAACACAATAAATATTTTTCATAGAATAATTGTTTATTTATTAAAGATTTACTTTACTGTTTTTGACAGGGAGAGAAAGAGACAGAGAGATAGAGAGTAGGGGAAGGGTCCAGAGCAGTCTCCACAGTTGTAGATCATCAGTTTTTGAGATGGTTTTGTTTCATACAGGTGGGTGGGGAACCCCACAGGCAGGAACTGGGAGGAGGGGCCTTCTGCATGGGAGGCATGACCCCATGAGCTGGGGGCCAGAACTGGGGGCTTCCCACATGGGTAGTTCACCCCTGTGAGAACCAAACTGGGAGCCACACCCCAGGTCAGCTTTTGGGTCCGTATAGGCTGAGGCAAGGAGTCTATCCTCGGACCCTGGGGCTGCAAAGCGAGCATTTCATCCGCTAAGCCATCCAGGCATCACCAAGCAATTGGTTTGAGGACTAATTTGCTAGCCCTTTTCTTCTTCCTTACTATAGTCTAAAAAGTAGCCTGAAAATTTCAAGGAGTATAACTCACATAAATTTCACTGTCTTAATAGTGCTGTCATACATATTTAACCTGATTGTCTCAGAGAATAAAATACACTAATTTAAAAATGCTTCTTTTAAATAAGTGGAGCTTCTTTAATACCAAAACTGCTTTTGCAGTCCAAGTTTGAACCATATCTGAATGGATATATGTGGAACAAAAATATCAACAATTAACTTGGTTTCCCAGGAGAGAGCTTGCATTTATTGGGTCATATGCTTGTAGTTCCCATTCATCTGAGATTTATCAACACAGCAAGAAACAAATAGTATTTAATGAGATCTTCAATGTTGAATGTTATAGTTTCCAAGAATAGTTTTTAAAAGCTCAACTTTCCTAGGAAGTCCTCTTTGAAGAGTTGTCTCACCCAAGACCTATCCTCAGTTGTGTGCATATTTTCATGTGTATTGGAAAAGCATCACAGAGAAGGTAAAGTAATTCTTTTAACAATCTAGTAAAGCTTGCTTCAAAACTCACTTTATCACAGTTCAGGTACATTCTAAATTCTCAGTAGTTTAAATAGTAACAGCAATAACTTGTAATAATAAAAAAAACATGGGAAAATAATTAAAATATGGGGAATTTGTCTTGTGCCAAGATTCATAATAGCAGCTTTAGAGGTATTATTTTCAAATTCATACCCCAGAAGGCATATCATATTTTTTCCTCTTTTATTAAAGAAGACAATTTAGCTCTAGGAGATAAAGTGATTTATCCAAGACTGTATATCTAACCACTTGAAAAGGAGAAATATTTTTCTTGTTCGGTTTTTCACAATGGCAGTGTTTTTTCCGTTCTGTTTATATCTCATCCATAAACTGACTTCTTTCTCCATAAATTTGTAATCTAGTCCAGGTCAAAGCCTGGGCACCACCCAAATTGTGTTCTTTCCTAGTACTGACTGCAGCAAAATTCATAAAGCTGACATTTTATAAGGACCATAACAATGGGATTATTAAGATGTGATTCAGGCAGAGAAAAAATTATTTGAATCTTGGGCATGCAGAGTCAGGCAGAGAAAAAATTATTTGAATCTTGAGCATGCAGAGTTAATTGAATCAAAATGTTCTGAACTGCATGGGTATAAGAAAAAAATCATTAATGGTGGCATTCAGTCCCATAATTCACTTTTATGAATCATGCTGATGCTTCTGTGTATAATAACAAGATGAAAGTGTGTTAAAATTTGTTCACATATCATGCCTGTTAAGTGGGAAAGGAAAATGTAATAGTAGAAAAACTGATCTTCCAAGTGCCCAAGACAACTATTTAGAGTTAGAATTGAAAGTATTATACCCCTTTGGATCTATGACCTCTATTTTAACAATTAGTCTGTACTTCAACTTTCATTAGAAATTTTTTAAATGCCTGTTATAGCTAGCTGACTTTTGCAAATGAAGCCTAACTGGGAAAAAATAAAATAAAATAAAAGACAAGAGGACTAATCAGGTCAGGTACTCCGAGAAATAAGTATTTTACAAGAAAACCATCAGTATTATGGGAATATGCACATATACCTATATGAGTACAGTATTTACTATCAGGCCACAAGGAGCTGACAGTTTAGTTGGGGATAGTACCAACATATCAATATATATCAATAACTTTTTAGCAAATAAGATAAAACCTCAAAGTTTTAGGGGGAAAAATGACAAATCAATATGGGTTGGAATGGTTTGGGTGAATTCATGGAGAACATACACTTTGATCAAGCTTGAAAGTTGAATAGAGTTTGGATAGATATAACATTGATTAATTCTGGACAAAAATAGACACATCTATGTAAAAACAAATACATAACTATTTTTACAAATACCAAATAGACCTATCTTCTTATATGTATAATGGTTTGTTGGAAGCAAATCAGTGAGAAGGTTGCCATCTGTTATATACTGCCACAAGGAATAATTCTTACATTTTTTTTTCTAATTACATAGAGTGTTGAAAGAGGAAGCGATGAGAAGAAATGAAGTTTGAAAGGCTGTGTTGAGAATAGGTGAGGCCCTGAGTAGATGGCATGTGTCCAGATAATACATATTAATAAGATGTGAGTGTGTAGTCACATTAGTGTTGAGTAGTGAGCAGAGAAATAAATCACCTTGCATGATGTAGTGAGGAGACAGTTTCAATAAAAGTCCTTGAGAGAAGAACAGAGGATGAGTATTATGCTGGGAGGCACATGATTGATGACAAAGGTGGACACTGGAGATTCCACATATTCTTGAAGAATTTAAAAAACAGAGATTCTAACATACAGTATACATGATGGGAAATGGCTCTAACTTCCTAATTACTTGGTCAATTCTGCCACTCACAGAAATTGTGTGATGATGCTTTGAAGAAAACCAGGGAAAGATGTTGATTTCTACATACAGATTTGTTCAGTCTAGACAGAAGAGAATATATGCAGGATGTGACATGAAAGGTACAAACGTATCAGGGTCTGTTTACACTTGGTTTGGGTACCGTAATAGAATCATATTTCAGAAAATTTGGTCATTCAGGTGACTGCGATCTTACCAATTGCGATTTCATGTTGAAAATCTTATGAGAAGAGTAACGATCTATTTAAAGCAATGCCACAAGAGTAATTGTGTCTTAGACTTTTGAAAGTTACTTTGAAAGTATTTACTAAAACCCTTCATCAACACTTTGTACATTCTCATTAGATGTTGGTATTGTGATTCTACTTGAACTTACCATTCCTCTGTTACATCTCTGTTCTCTGGAATAACATAACAGAAATATAAGTCATCTTTTCCCCTTTTTCCTCCAAAAATAGTACTTGTTCAAGCATAAGGAAATAGCTCTTGTGTGTTCTTTATTTTTTTTTCTATTCTTTTCCATAACAAAAAAGTGTGTATGTTTCCTTCATTTCTTACTAGAGGAGTCTTTTGATAGCATCCTCATCGTTCAGAGTTTTCCTTTTCCAGACTAACTTGTTTTTAGTACTCCCACATCACTGTAATTGTCTGCTACTCAGAGCTGACCACAGTACTACAGAGTATTAGGATCAGGTAGCAATAAAAGAGTGCAGTGTTTGAAACATGCTCCATGGAAATAACCCAAAGTGATGAGTTCTAGAGATAAAGCTTTAGTAACAAATAAAGTTTTAAAATAATTTTTATGAAAAGCAAATAAGAATTGAGCCCACAATGTAGGAGTTGGTAAATAAAGATTTCTGGACCCACTTAGTATACTATCTTAAGATCATGATACAAATATTTATTTAATAAGTAGAAACCTTGTGTTGTCGTTAATAAATTTGAAATGAAAAAAATAAAGGCTATTCTACAAAAACTCAGTCAATTTTTTTTTTATCTTACGTGTTTTTTTGTTAAATTTATTGGATGACATTGGTTAATAAAATTATATAGGTTCCAGGTATACAATGCTATATAGTACATCATTTATGTGTTTCACTGTGTGCTTACCACCCAGAGTCAGTTTTGTTTTTTTATGTTTTTTTCCATCAATGTTTTTAATTACTATAAACAATACATACTCTAGATACAAACCATTTGCAACCGTTTTATCAATATGATACAAATAATTATTAACCACTGGGGATAAAGCAATTTGGTTCAAAATGTAGAAAACTAACATGTCATAAAAAAAGTTGACCACACATATTTAAATTACTTTCATACATGCCTTTTATTTAGACTAGGAAGAATTTAGTTCTTTATTTGTTAGTGAGAAAAATATGCACAAAAAACCAACAACAAAAAACAACAGAATACAGAAAGTGTACATAATATTAACCCCCCGCCCCCCAAAAAAATAGTGGGAATTTTCCAATACCAAATCACTATGAGTTAAGAAAAAGAAAAAAAAAATTTTTTTAAATAAAAAATTACATTCTGTGTCACTCTAAGTTTTCTACATGATTTATTAATAAAAAATCAGTTGTTAACATTTGAAAATGTGTGCCAGCTATATGTCAAGTGTTGATTTAAGTACTTTGCAAACATTTAGTCAGACAGTTTAATGCTTCTAATAACTCTATAAGGCATCTGATATTTAGTATCTGATGTTTATGAGTTAATAAGGTATTTGCTTTCTTAAATTTATAAATACTACACTAAAACTTGCTATTATAAAACTTGTTACCAAAAAAATAAATATACTGGATATTCTTACAATATCAAAATTTCATCTAATAATCCCTGTTTGGGAATTTAACATATATTGAAAACACTTAGACCTATGAAGTAGATGAATTTTGATATATAGAGCAGTTGATCAGGAAGAGATAGTGTTTAAAACCAAGATAGTGATCAGAGGGAAAGAATGAAATCTAATATACAGTAGTATCAGAGATGTGAAAGAAGTATGCATGGCTAAGTCATGTGAAATACACCAGAGATTACAAATATGAAGGGGGAGAAAGGTCATTGCAATTAGCAAGAAGAAAACCATTTGAGGTCTCTGAAGGATCTGTTTCAGAAGAATGATGGGCCTGGAATTTAGATAGCAGGAGTTTAAAAGGACTATTGGACAGATAGAAGTTAGAAGCTGTGAAGGTCGATTGATCATTAAAAAAAAAAAGAAGAAGAAAGAAACCAAGTCAGTGGACAAGAGAGAAATTGCATAACATGAACTGGGCAGTGAGGTCAAGTAAAGGTTTCTTTTACTATGTTTTGTAATATTGGTGAATCCCCTGAATATTTAAATATATAGAAAAAAGAAGGGCTTTGATGGAAAAAAAAATAACTGAATAGGTAGGCAGATGGGGACTCAAAGGTATTAAAGAGTAAGGTCAATCTAATAGCTGAAACAACCAGAGAGAATCATGTGTTTAATAACAGCCATTGTTAAGGATGCTAAATCTAACAAGGAACGAAAAACACCTGTAAATAAAATGCCTCCAAAATTTGGGCTTAGAAAACTGTATTACCAATTAGGACAAAGGGATTAGCCAAATGGGTCTTGATCCCGATTCTGAGTTTTGTTTCTTTAGAAATTTCTTCTCAATTCACCATATTCTCAAGACATCTGACTTTGTCCAGAGATGACATGATTTTCCTTAATATCCTAGTCACAGAATGGCTCAGGAGCCTTTCATTGTCAAGGCTTTTATTGTTCTCATTCAAAGGAAATAAACACAAAATATCCTGACAGTCCTTCTCCACAGAACCCCACCAAGTATAAAATGTCATTTCCAATGTGAGGAATTCTGATCATCAGAGAATAAACTGCGATGTGCAAAGCCTAGTGCTCTCCCTCCAACTTCTCCTCCTCCAGGAGCTGGCTCTGCCCCCACCACTCACCTCCTGCTTGTGGCCCGATTCCTGACAGGCCGTGGACCAGTCTCAGTCCCTGGCATGGGGGTTGGGGAGCCCGGCCTTAATGCGTTGACCTTTGTCTCATTATTTTTTCCTTCCCCTGTTTTTTGTGTATGCGTCAAAAACGTATTTAGTAATGACATAGTTTTTGGAAAGTTTTGACTCTTTCAATTAGAATTACTTATTTTATTTTTTCTCCTGGGCCACATTAGTGCCATGAAAATATTTTCATTATTTCACTTTTCATCTGCATTTATTCAGGGACTGTCAGTTTTCACATTAACACTGACATCTCCAAGCAGATTCCTTGAAAGGAACACACAATCACTTAAAATGAACTTTAAAATAAGAAAGAAGGGGAAAAAAAGAAGAAAATTATAACAATAGTAATTTCATACCTACCTAAACTTGCCAGAGACATCCCTATCTACATGTAGCAGACACTACATTTTCTGCCATACCAGAGCAATCTCCAGAGGAAACGTGATATTTTCTTCAGAAAATCCAGAAGCCCATATTCAATCCTCTCAATCCTATTAGCTTCCCATTAATTTCAAATTTTGATAGTGTGATATTCCTCTTTTTTCTGACATCAGCAATCCACGGAGATGGACACCAGAAATAAGTTAGGCATTCCTCTGGTTGCCCACTTGTGTTTAATTTTACCATCACTTCTGAGGAGAAACCTTCCCTCACATTTACTCATACAAAATCAAACCAGAAAGATTAGAATCCTACTGATACAATAACCACAATTTCCACTCACATAACAATAACTGCAAATTTTAGCAATAATAACAACAAAAAATGTATACCCATTCATGGGTGATGGGCTTAAATACAAGAGAAACATATATCCTGCAATCATGCATGCTTAATTTTAAGAAAACAAAACATGCATACCAATATGAGCTTTAAAAAAGATTCATTATTTTTATAAAATCACAGATTTGTATTCAAATAATAAGAAAAGTAGCAATAAACTCAGCATATGTGTAACATAATAATATATGATTCACTTTTTTTTTTTAAGATTTATTTTACTGTTTCTGGCAGAGAGACAAAGACAGAGACAGAGAGAAGGGGTAGGGCCCAGAGCAGTCTCCACAGTAGTACATCATCAGATTTCGACATGGTTTCATTCCACACAGATGGGCAGGGGTACATGCAGGGTGGGAACTGGGCTGGAGAGGCTCCTGCATGGAAGGCATGTCCCCTCAAGCTGGGGGGCCAAACTGGGGACTTAACCAGGGGCCTCCCACATGGAAAGCTCACCCCAGCGAGAACTGAACTGGGGGCTTCCTGCTGGGGAGGTTATCCCAGTTCAGCATACGGGACTGTGCAGGCTGGGGCCATAATGCAATCCTTGAACCCCAGGGCTTCAAAATAAGCACTTAACCCTTTGGTCCATCCCGGCTTCCCCAGTGTTCACCTTTTAAAAATCTGATTTGTGAATGATTATACAGCAGTTCTATGGTCATGATTGTTTTGAAAGAAATTTTATGCTAATGCCTTCGACATAGTAGGAAACAATTTGAGCATAAAAAAAAATTTCACGTTTGCTTAGGTACAATTTCATCCCTGAGAAACACTACATGAACACAGAAGCAGCAACCAGCTAATCCTAGCACAAGGGAATCCGCAAAGCGCACACATCTCAAACATCTCTGAGCTAACTGAGGTCACCGCGTGTGATGAGCCACTCCTGCCTGCCACTGGCATTAGGATTTTCCACCAGATTTTAGACAACCTTTCTTCGACTTCCTTACACTAACTTATAGGCTGCAATCTTTTCCCTGTGCACTTCAATAAGCAAACTCCACGTCTTTTTCCAAGTAAGGTGCCATATTTATTATTTTAATCATGCATTTCTTAATCATTTAGCATGTGTTAGCTATCGTCTTTATTAAGTTTTTAATATTTCAATAGCTCACTGATGATATATTTCAATCCTGTGCCCAACTCTATTTTTCTCATAAGACTAGTGGATTCTACTGTGTTAATTTGTACAGTACAGTGATTTTTAGGAATGTATATGAAACATAATAGCAAAACTGGTTGTATACTGTTTTTAAATTAATAATATTTCATGCCCTTATTTAGATATCTTAAAGATATTTTTCCCCAAAAGAGTTGACTATCATTAGTCAATAAGACATCTTCAGTGTTGGATTAGGAATGAAAAGTATCAGTAATCATAATACTTAGTATTTTGTTGATAAACAGTAAATAATCAGAGCACGAAACCAATTGTTACTGACATTTATGAAAATTAAAGACTGGAATTGGTGAAAGATGCCATTTCTAAAATCCACAGTATTTCCCTCAGGGTTTGTCAAACTTTTAATTTAATTGTTTGTTTTAAAATGCCTAGACTGACGTTCTTAGTGAAATCTGTTTGTTTAAAAACGAACACAGCTGTTGGTCATATGGCATTTCACATAGCAAAATGGGGAGAACCCGCGAAGAGTTTAAGTTCAAGCTAATCAAGATGCCTTCCCCTTTAGGTGAGAGAAAACATTCTTTTCCTGTGGATAAAAATCTGATATTGTTTTTCTATGTCTATATTATAGAAGGTCAAAGTCAAAGAATACCCACAATTCATTTACCTATCAAGATGTGTGAACAAGGGGATGCCAAGATAGCTCAGCCATTGAGCGGCTTGCCTAACAATCGTGGGGTCTGGGGTTCAATCTCCAGCCTCAGGCCGTGCGAACCCCTATGCTGATCAGCAGTGCAACTGGTACCCGCTGGGATTGTACAGCAGTGAAAGTTTTCACCTTTGATGTGGGAGGCCCCCAGTTTGGTTTCTATCTGATGGAGCCCCACCTCCACCTGTGTGGAATGAAACCATGTCACAACTATGGAGACCAGTTCTCGCTCACTCTCTCTCTCTCTCACCTTTCTCAAACAATAAAATAAATCTTAAAAAAAAAAAAGTGTGAGTGAGACTTTGTATTTAAAGTAAAAACAAAAAGGAATTCAGGACAAGAAGAAAGTCTGTGTGAGCCCAGCATCTGCAAAAAGACTCTTGAGTCTTTTGTCTAAATATACCCATAATATGGCATGAAAGTAGTGATAATGTTGGAAAGAACTAAAAACCTCTATGAAAGAGGCACTGGCTAACCAGAATGATCATCAGCTGCATAAAGCAATAGTGCCACCCCAGTGTGTACTGGCTGAGGGTCGCTGGCAGAAATGGAAGGAAAATATTATTATTGACTCTTAAGGGCCAGGCATCAAACAAACACATGAGAACAGCCACAGAATAATATTATAATTTAATTATTATAACTTTATTAAAATTATATATATATATATATATATATATATATATGTTTTAAACTGCATTCTAAGCTTTTGTTTTTTTTATTCTTGGCTTTTTCAGTTATAATGTCTTACCTTACTGAGTAAATTCAGCAGGAAGCAGTATCTGCCCTAAGCCTTATAATAATATTCAGAAATACAAAAGTAACCAAATCAATGCACTGCCATTGGTTAGTTACCCAAATCCGTTAACTACCATGGGGTGCTTACGCAGGTTAAATGTTTTATGCATTTGACCTCTAATTCCTACAAAACCCCCATTTGCCCAATTTCATAGGTAGTGAAGCCCGGGCTGCAAAGACCCATTGACTTGACCTGGGTCACAGCGTCAGACACAGATTGAAACCAAAGTAAGTCTGTTCCCAGATCCTGCATTTTCACATGCCCGGCATAGTGCAAATGTGTTTCATTTTGGTTGGATCAAATTAAATCTCTACAGCTCAGATTGACCTTCCACAAAACCTACATTAGGCCTATTTCTTAGATCAAGGGAAATGACCCCAAGGTTGTCATTTAACACACATAGAGGATGGAAACATTAAGAGACAAAAATATCTTTGTTTCCAAATTGATTTACATATCAAAGCTTTCCAAAAATGGCTGGAATAAACAGTTCAGTTTCTGGAAACTTATTTAAATCAACTTGCACATTCTTTGGAGAAGTTAACCACAACATTTTAAAGGGAATGTATAAGCATCTCAAGTTGGCAGGAGACCCGCTCACTTTACTGTGGCTAAACATGCCATCCCCTTTCCTCATGACCTCACAAGAATCAGGGCAGCTCACCCGGCACAACGTTCTCATTTTAAGTGTGTCATTCATCCTAGCATTTATGCTCTTGCCTGGAGACTTTCAAAGTTTAAACCTGTTGAATGTATTCTGTGGGACAACTTGCCAGATACAGATGTTTCGCATATGATCCTTTTGAAGTCACAATTCTTAGAATAAGCCATTTACCTTGAATAACATATTGAGAGAAAAAAAAAATGAATAACCAGTTTGCAAAATGAAGTCTACGAAGAGATGGCCTGTGTGATAGTGAAAAGGCACTCTTTTAACTGAGAATCCTAGAGAGTGGCCTCAGCTCTGCCTTTATTTAAAGGTCACTTGATATCTCTGTGAGTCAATTTCCAGAACTAAATAATGCACAGAAAACAAATTATCTCTATACTTTGAAGTGTATGAGTTCTACATAAGTAAAAGTACTTATATGCTCCTGCTAAGTCACAGAATTTCTGAAGTGAGAGTAAAAGTGAGATTTTCTTTTTACGACGTAAGTTTTTTACAATGTAACTTTAACTACTTAAAATACAAATGAAGAAATAAAAGCTGCACAATCAAAGTAAATTTAGAGTACCATTCAAAATCTGGTGATGAACCACACATGATTTTAAGATAAGCTATTTTAGAGAAAAGTCTTTTAAACTAAACTCTTTTCTATTGACACTTTAACAAATATCTGCAAAGAGTAGGCTGCTATGTAAACTTAATTAGTATACTCTACTCTAGATAACATGCCAAAGATTTGCATTCCATGTACATTATACATTAATTTGAAAGCTGAGATATGACAAAGCTTTTTTTGTTTGTTTAAGATTTATTTTTATTGTTTTTGACAGAGAGAGAGAGAGAGAGAGAGAGAAGGGGGAGGGCCTGGGACAGGCTCCATAGTTGCACATCATTGGTTTTTCCACACAGTTTCACTCCACAGGTGGGCGCGGGGCTGCACAGGGAAGAAACTGAACTGGGGTCTCACCCCAGTGAGAACTGAACTGGGGGCACTCCCCAGTTCAGCATATGGGTCCACATGGGACAGGGCTGGGATTCGATCCTTGATCCCTGGGGCTGCAAAGCGAGCACTTAACCCACTGAGCCATCTCGGCTTTCCCGATTTCCTCATTTCTTTAGATATGTTTAGCATGTTCGTGAAGGTGAACATAAAAAATAATTTCTTACCTTATAACATACATATTCAAAGAAGAACATTTTAGGGACTCATATCCATTTTAATATAGTATTATATTAAATATATCTATACTAAGAAAAATTATATATACATAAGTTTTAAAATAGCTAAAATCATTTTTAATGGTTACAGAAAATACAATGGTGTAAGTTGAGACATTAAGAAACATAAAATGTGGAGGGAAGAAAGTACAAATGTGTAGTTTTAATATATATTCACAATTAAGTTGCTATCAGCTAGAAAGTTATAAATATAAAATATTTTGTGTTAAACAGAAAGCAAAAACCTGAAGTAGGTATACAAAAGAGAAAGAAATCTAAGCATACCACTAAAGAAATCCACCAAATCACAAAGAAGAGCAAAAAAAAGAAGAAAGAAAGGGAGGAATTACAAAATCTATGGAAAATAATTTGCAAAGTGGCAATACTAAGTCTGTATCTATCAAAAATTCCTTGTAAATGGACTAAGTATTCTAATCATAAGATAGATAGTGGCTGAATGGATAAAAATATGAGTCCCTGGAATGTAGGGATACCTCAGCAGTTGAGTTCTTGCCTCACAATCTTGAGGTCCGGCCCATGCAAACCCATGTGCTGAATGGTGGCTTAATTGGTAACTGCCAGTATGGTTTGGTGGCAAAGGTTCTCACCTCCTATGTGGGAGGCCCCCTGTTTGGTGCACCCCATCCCCAAGCCAGGCGGCCCCACATCCACCTGTGTGGAATGAAACTATGTCCCAACTAATGAAGTACAACTATGGAGACTATTCTGGGCCTCCCCACTTCTGTCTTTCACCCTCTCTCTCTCTCTCAAAACAATGAAAAATAAATAATAAAAATTTAAAAACAAGACCCAACTATGCATGCCCTACAAGATACATCAGATGTAGGCTACACTCAGACTGAAAAAGTAGGGGTAGAAAAACAGGATTCCATGAGAATGAAAACCAAAAGAAAGCAGGGGTAACTAGGATCATATTCAACAAAATGTACTCTAAGCCAATGTCTGTAATAAGAGATAAGTAAAGTCATATTATCAGTTCTTGTGTTATAATGAAATTACTCCAGATTTGTATAGGCTTCGTAGTAAGAAACACAAAGATGAATAATTCTCTCTTCCTTGTTTTATACATCCCCTCATGCCCCATGCTGTCTTTTTCTGGATTTAAAGCCTGAATTTTATGTTGATTTCAACTTGATTTCATCCATAAATATAGCAACTCTGTCAAGGAGAAATGTAAGGCAAGTTACAAAGGTAATTTTAAATTTACTAGTAGCCACATTAGAACAGTTTTAAAAAGTGAATTTAATTTTAAGGAAATATTTTATTTAAGTCAATACATAGAAAATATTATCACTTCAGCTTGTAACCACAATAAAATTATTAAGTAGATAGTTTACATTCTATTTTCATACCAAATCTTAAAAACCCAGTGAATATCTCTTATTCCAGCCCTTCTCAATGTAGATGCCGAATATTTGTCAGGAATACTGATTTGAATTTAGATTTCACAGAATTTAGTTGAAAAGTAGATTCACATATCTAAGTCATTCTAGATATGCTTAAAGTTTTTAAGTGAGTATTGTCTTTAAATTTAAATCTACAGTATTTAAGTTAAATGAGAAATTAAAATCCAAATGCTGAGCAATCACATGTGAATAGTGTCATTTTAGACAGAACAGATATATAAAAATAACAGGGATTAATTTCCATACTTTTCCCTTCAGAAGTTTATATCCAAATTAAGTTTTTAGTTTTTAAAACATGTATCAACTATTTGAAGTGTGTGTGTGTGTGTGTGTATAAATACAGGTAGAATTACTCTAAATATCTGATATACAGCAACACATGGTGCTATATTGTATTCCTATATTTTAAATAATTTCTAATGAGCCTGAGAGTCATTTTAATTAGTAGGGATGGCAAGTATCCTAGTTTTATAAAGTAATTATCCAAAGTCCAGAGAAGACAATAATGTTACTTTAAAATGTAACCCAAATTTCTTTGCAAAGTCATTCATTTGGGTAACAGAATAAGTAAAATCTATATTCTATGTATTTTCTATCTTCACTCATTATTATGTCCATATGTATCGAATTCCATATCCACAAGGGTTTGTGAAGGGTTTGCTTTATTCTACCATGTGCTTATTGCAGTAGTGGACTTTAAAGAAAAACATTTTAAAACTTTATTGAGGAAACCTACATATATGTCTGGGACCATTTCAAAAAGTACTTTTTTTGTTGTTAATTTCATTTTCCCTTGATTTATTAAGGAAAAATTCATTGGAAAAGTTATGCATAAAAATACTTGCTCGTTAATGAAAAAATGTTTTAAAACAACTTTTTGTGGGGATAAATCTAGTCTAGAAAAAGAATAAATTTTTATATACTTGATTTGGCAAAAATTTGTAATAGTCTCTAAAATTTCAGCAATTTACTAACTTATAGGTCCAAGGCTGTAAAACAGCATAAAATTATGTATTACTATTTTTTGGAATAGAAAATAGGAGGAGTATAATATACTAACATGGAAAATTAATAAAAAGAATAACTCAGTTTGGGGCTATTTTAAGAAACAATATAAGAAATTTAGACATGGAAATGCTTTCAATCTGTTTTTACTAAATATCTTCTAATATTTTGAGTTTCCTACAAACATTTGATTATACATCTCAGCGATTTCTACACAAAATCTGAACATGTCAATAAGAAACACCTTTCTGTGAAAGCACTAGATAACCTGGTAACATGAATATATTATAGGCTCTTAGAGAAATTCCATTTCTAATTTTAGGTATGTAAAGAATAAAAGGTGCTCAACTCTGTGCCATTTCTAGAAAAGAAATGTGGCATTAACTCTTCAAGGTTTGGAGTAAATTGAAAGACAGGGTTGGGGGAGAAGTTGACAAATGAGAGTCTCAAAGAAATGGATGAAAGGTACTTAAGAAATGGAGAAATAAAATTTTCAATGGTGTTGTTATTGGTTACAACTTATATTCCTTTTTAAGTTCTTTGAGAATTGTAACTAAAGAAAAGGATACTTTTTTAAAGTACTTTTAGGGAATGCCAGGTGGCTCAGGAGATGAGGTGCTTGTCTTGAAGCCCCAGGGTCTGAGGATCGAATCCTGGCCCCGGCCCATGGGAACCAATATGCTCAAATAGGGTGTACCCCCAGTTAGATTCTCACTGAGGCAAGCTCCATGCAGGAGGCCCCGACCCAGTTCCTGCCCTGTGCAGCCCCAAGCCCACTTGTGGAATGAAACTATGTAGAAAACCAGTGATGTGAAACTATGGAGATTGCTCTGGGCCCTCCCCCTTCTCCCTCTCTCTCTCTGTGTCTGTTAGAAATAAATAAATAGATAAATAAATAAATAAACAAACAAACAAACAAACAAATAAATAAATATCTTTAAAGTACTTTTGGTTGCTGGACTGTGCTATTTGGACTATTTCAGTCTGACACAAAGCTATGTGGGGGTCATAATTTATATTTGCTCATGTTCTATTCTGGAGGGTAGAATGTATGATTTCAAATATTAAAATCTTTACTGTAAACCTGAATCCACTATTTGTTTACTCCAACTGCCTGAGTGTTGAACTCCTAAGGTAACAGAACAGGCATCAGTCAGACAGGATCCATTACAATTCTAAGAAAGCAACAAGAAAGTGGCAAACACGACATTCAGAGGACACTAAAACAGAAAGTGCTTTTATAGAGAATAATGAGGCTTATGTGGTGTTATGTGGGTTTACTACACAGATGAGATCTTAAAACCCTGTGTGAAACTGTATGTTGGTAATGAAGGTGTCTGCACCCGTCTGGACATGTGCTTTCTTAAGAAGTTACAGGCTCTTTTGATTTTCCAATGATGGTTAGGATTGGTTTAAGCTTCTTCCAGATCTCACCAGCAAAGAGAAGACAGACCTTCTTCACTACTGCTTCTTGTCTACTTGTGATCGCTTAGGATTTTTGCAAACCATGATAATGTGTGATCCCTAACAGAAACTACAGAAATCCAGTGGATCCAAAGTCCTGAGATCACCCAATAATGAACGCTGAGTTAATGAATGCAATTAATAATTACAATTTAATGATTGCAAGTTAATAATGAACGCAAATGAGTGCTGATGAATTAATACTCCTGGTGGGGGCTTTTTCTGTGCTTATCTAAGATGGATTGGGGAAGGAATCTAAAGAGAAATCACACATCATCTCTGCAGAAGCTGCCTTCTGTATAGGTTACAGTAAGTGTGTGCTTTAAAGAATTTTTAGCTTTATAATTTTCAAATAACATTGTATGATAAATTCTAATATATAAAATAGAAATAAAAACTAAAACTACTCCTTGATTGGAGTGGGAGTGAGAGACTTTGCCTGTTCAGGCCTCATTATGCTGGACCTAAAGGCACCTGTGAAAACTGCTTAAGGAACTTGGGAAGTGCCTTTTGAAAATCACTTCTCAATATCGTTTCCTTCTAATTTCCTGGACCCTGGACAGTTAAATTGTTAGGAAAAGCTTAACTTCTGATTTAATAGGCTTGCCTTCTGGAAGAAAGAACATCTTTTTCATTTGATTATTTTGCTTCCTTCACTAACTACATGTCTTCAGTGATCACAAGAGCACACAATTACTGAGCGCATCCTATGTGGCTGTCCATCCAGGGGTCTCCAAACTACGGCTCGTGGCCTGCGAGGCCCTCTCATCCGGCCCATGGAGACCTTTTTATCTGAATAAAATAATATTAAATAAATAATTAAAAACATCTATGTTTTGATTTTTTTTTTTATTTGGACTTCGAGTATGTAGTCGGCCCCCAAAGTGCTGTTTGATAGTTAACGTGGCCCGCGGCCTGAAAAGTTTGGAGACCCCTGTGTGATTACATTATCATTTAGTTGGCATTATAGCCTTATACAGTAGATAGTTCTATTTTATTTTCTCATTTTCCAGATGAGAAAACTGAGGTTGAGAGATATTAAGAAAATTACGCGAATATATGTGACTAGTGAGGCCATAATTTAGTCAGGGATTTGAATCCAGGACTTTAGGACTCCAACCTCCTCTTATACCCATGTGACCTCTGCCTGCTGCAACCACTTTTATTATAGCATGACACTTCAGACAGTCGTTCCTAATTTCCAAATTAGGATTTTTGCTCACTTTCCCCAGACCACTGTTGCTACACCATTCCTTTTGCTGAATATATTTATATTTACATTTGAACATTCAAAACAATTAGTCAAACACCTTAAATGTATCATCAGAATATGTTATGGACAATGTGGGTCAAAATACTAGCGTAACCAGTTATCAGTTGCTCATTTGCGTGTGTGGCTGCCACTTACCTGTCTTATCAACCGGCTCCCATAAAGAATAGGTCGGCTAATGCACAAGGTGCTCCAAATATTGCATGGCTAGCGGAGTCATTATTCACATGCAGCATCCATGATCTTTCCTGACTCTCATGGGGAATAATTTATTCACTTACCAACGTTTTGCAGCCCTAGCAAAGCTTGCTAATCAGGTGCAGGCTGGGCTCCCTTCTTGCCAAGATGGAAGCAGAGTTTGTGAGCTCTCTGCATTCCTCATACTCACTGGAGGGTGCACCTGGCCTTCGTTAATTGGGTGAAGGAGATTTGCCTGTGAGGTGAAAGGAATTAGTGACTGGTTTCCTATTCTCCCGACCCCCTAAGGTGGGATAAAATGTTTGACTGGCTTCCCCACTTTATAAGACCAATTGGGGAAAGACATAATTAAGGGAAATACGGTGTGGCATGGTTTTTCTCTTGTTTGGGGATGATAAAGGTCAAGCAACACAATTTTGGATGAATGTTAGCTTAGCTGACTTTATTTTTAATATTTAGTTAGCAAGCAATAGAGACAACCAGCTAGATCTTTAGCTCCATTGAGTTATAAATTTGCCATTGCATGATTTAGTTGAGTGATGTTGACTAGGTCTTATAAAGTTTATTAGAGTTCAAGAAAGAAAACCATCACACCTAGCTAGCTCTGACATAAAGGAAAGTGCCTTGTGGGAGTTGCTTAAAGCTTCTAATATGATCAATGGCGTGATGGTACCCAGCAGAAAGAAATAAAAGACTTGACTTGGAAAGTGTGTTAATTCTTTGAGGCTATTTAATATAATTTAATGCACTGTGTAGTGCCCCAGGGTATTGAAAGAGTTAAAATCCCTGGGCAAAATTAAGAATTACTCTCTTTTTCCTGGAAAAATCAGGCCCAAATGTAAAGAGAACTTTATTAGTAAGGGTATTAAAATTGGTTTCACTATAAGCGATTTTCCTAGGTTCCATTTCTGTACCAACTGCCCCCCCACCCCATTTTCTTTTTTCTGACATTAAAGTGTACATGCTTATTAAGGAAAAGGAATAGAGTTTTATGGCATTTAGGAGACATTAAAATTCTATTCTCTTGTAGATTATATGTTGATCTTCCAGAATACTTTTTTAAATAACTGCTTTCTAATATATCTATAGCAAATTGTTCATATTTTCTACTAATGGTCACATAGACAAACAGGGTAAAAACCATAAATATGAAACACCTCAAATAATGTAAGCAGCAATTGTCACTGAGAATACAGTGATTATAATTTTGGTATAGAAAGGAGACTCACAACAGATGAAACATGAAACAGAATTAAGCTTGACTTAATGGCTTGCTTTTATTTATAAATAGATGATAGATTAGGTAGATGATAGATAGATATAGATAGATAGATATTTTTAAGGCATTTAAATTAATAAGTATTCCGTCTTTGAAAGAAATGCTCCTCATTGACTGGTGTTGGGGTCTGATCACAATAGAAAATAATGGGCAATGAAGAATCAAAATATTCAATCACCCATGACCATTATCATTGTCGTTTTTATTTTTAAGATCTGTTTCATTGTTTTTGAGTGAAGAGGAGAGAGAAAAAGAGAGACAGAGAGAAAAGGAAGTGGGGAGGGCCCAGAGCTGTCTCCATAGTTGTACAGCATCGGTTGTAATATGGCTTCCTTCTACGCTGGTGGATGTGGGCCGACAGGGCAGGACCCTGGTCCTCCCACATGGGAGATGAGAACCACCCTACCATTCCATCCCGGCAGTTACCAGTCACGCCACAGTTCAGCGTATCCGTTTCCACAGGCCAGGGTCAAGAATCAAACCCGTTCCTGGCAATTGCGAGGCAAACACTCAAGTGCTGAGCTATCTTGACATTCCTGTTATCACTGCTTTTTGTTAATAAAATGCCATCCTCAACGAAGGTAATTAGATCTCCTATCCTTTCCTCTTATCTTCATCTTTGCTTTGCCAAGACTTAAGTTTCTTTTATAGAGTGTTTTCCTTTACTCGTGTATCTTTAAAACTAGTAGCCTTTAGTTTAAACTCAAAGTTTTCAGTTATACTTTTAACAGCTAGCCCAACATCCTCAGATTTGTAATAGAATCATATTAAATATCGCCATGAAGGAATCTGGCCCAAATGAAGACAGAAAACTGTGTACCTCTTTAGTGCTAGAGTGTTGGCCTTCAGATAATTTGGATATGTCATGTCCTAAAATCTTCTGTGCTGCAATATGTCATCCTGTGGTAGTAACATTCTGAACTGAACTCCTTTACTGCATTGATCCCAAATCATTTTTCAAAGAAATGAAGAACATTATGCATGTTATTCAACAGGGGACAGTCAAGGACAGGAAGCTTAACTGTCCTTCCTGAGGTTGCTCTTTGAGTCGGAATAACTCAAGGATAGAGCCTAGAATAACATACTGTTGAATTTTCTGGGCCATTCGATCACAAGTATTTCTTTCAGGGCATGTTTCACACTTTCCCAAAATGCAGCAGTGCTTTATCTCTGGGCCTTCAGTGTTTTCAAGCCCTTTCTTGTCCATTATCTAATTTGATCTGCAGAACATCTCTGTGTGCCAGATTCTCTGAACCTCAGTTTTCTCTGTCCTAAAACGAGAATGTGTAGCTAACCCAAGCCGGGAACCGGTGAACCACTAAGCAAGCTCATGGGTCCGGAAATGGCTTCTCTTCTGTTGCACCCTCTTTTTGAACACTGGAACTAAAACTGTTTCTTGATTTTTAACAATATTTACAAATAACATATGTAGTTTTTTTATAAATCACATTAGTAATAAAAGACTAATGCCAAATATATTAAAGAATATGAGAAATAAAAGAAATAATGATCTTCATATGCTCCCATTTGTGGCCTAGCTGATTCAGTGCTGTATTTTTATTTTTGTGTTCTGACTTTTTTCCTATTATGATTGTTATGTAAATGTAATACAAGGTAGTAAAAATTTCTTGTAATATTCATTTTCTGGAGATTTAGCAATAACTGCATATATCAACATTTGTCTTACTATTTTATATTTGGTCATATAAAACCCTTTTGAGTTGAGTATGATAAATGAAAACATTTGTTCACACAGTATTAAATAAATATAGTGTTCATCACTTAGAATTTTCTAGAAGTACATTTTGCCAATTATGAAAATTAATGTTTTAAAAATTGTTGATTGTCCACGTTCTATCTAACAGTGGAGTTCTTGGTCTTTGAATGCAGGCATTCAATCCCATTTCTAGCTCCTATTCTCTTTTTGGCAAAATGTTCTTCCTAATACCCTCTTATTATATTTTTAATGGCTGCCTCTCCTATAGTTATATCTTCTTAATTTAAATGATTCCTTTGTTCCCCTTTCCTCAATTATCAGCAGCAGTTTTTCAATATTATTACTCTTTTCAAAGAAGAACTTCTGGATCTCTTGATTTACTTTGTTTCGTATTTGCATTTCACTAATCTCTCCTTTTTCTAGTTATCATTTTGTTATAAATGTTTAACTCATTTTCATTGTGGTCAAAAGTTTAATGAATGTTATAGAAATATAAGTCAGCCAGAGAGCACTAACAACAAACTATGTCACCAGTTAGTCAGAAAAATCAATCTATAAGGTATTCTTTTTGCATAGGCACATTAACTAACTATAGTAATAAATACTTTAAAGTATTGACTTATGTATCAGTTACTTGAAGTTATTCCTTGAATGAGACAAGCACAGTTGTGGGTGCAGGAAAAAAAACACAAAAAACCCAAAAACATGGCCTCTGATACACAGGAAAGTATCATCTTGGCAGTCCATTATTTCCTCTAACCACAGGTCATAGCCCACTTTGGAAAGAAATACGATAGGGCCTTCTCGCATATAGCCTTCCTGGCAGCTTTTGAGGTCAATTTGTCCAGCAGAGCTTACCATTCCTTTAAGCAGCCCCATACTTCATTATGTAAAAGCAACTGCTAGTTCACACTTCTTTACCTACCTACTTGGCAAAAATTCACAGGCTTCATTTAAATCTTACACCAAAACTTACATGATATCTGTAGTTATGTATTTTCTTGGTTTCTACTTTGTCCCAAGTAAATAGTCAGCTTTAATCATATTACTTTTAACACCATCTTAATTTTCTTTTGTTTGGTAATTTTGACATATGAATAACTTACCTCTGATGTTATGCAGTCATATAAACACAAATTCTTCAACATCTTTATAATTTGATCATTTTTCTCAAAACTCCTTCATAAGATCATTAGAGCATAGCATATATTTGTAAGTAAATGATGCCTATTACTTGATTTCAATATCTGATTCAGTACCTTTTTTTCCCTCTTAATGTTTGTTTTTTTCTTATTAGTAATAAAAGCTTTTAACCTAAATTTACTTGCTTTCCTGATATGTAACAACACATATTTAGTGGCAAATGTCTATTTTAGATATAATAATAAACTTTTCAGTTTTCACCTCAAATTCTACTAAAGTTTAGAGGACACTCAGATAATTCCTTTGCATGATTACTTTTCACTTGCATGTGCATATACGTTTTTCAACTTTACTGTGGTCCAAAGCAGCAGGAAAAAATTGAATGAGATAATTCACTGTGAAATGTTGGCCCCGACTAAGAATACTAGAACCTATATTATAAAATCTATCTTTTAAAAAGTCCTCACTTCCTTTAACCAACCCAACAGGACTCCTTCTGTGATAAATGTTGGAACATTTCAACGGACAGTTTCTTGCTAGAGAACAATGAGCCTTACTGTCTATATCGTAATAACACAAGTACCTAGTATACACCTATGAACTTATAAGTACCTTTACTCTGACCTCCAAAAACATTTCAAATCCTTGGACAAGTGAATTGTAATATTTTTAATCCAGATTCCTATTCTAAATGATGATAGTGATAATTATGTTTTCCAGGACTACCAATTGCTCAGTTAAAAAAAAGTTGAATTTAATAACAAATTATGTACACTGTTAAAATTTGAAAATTAAAATGCCACTACAAAAGATAAATATAATTACGGATCTTATGAAATCATATAGGAAGAAACACATCTTATTACAGATACACAGCATTTGTGATAACAGGTTTGGTTTCCTGGTATCTGAGTTTTCAAGCACTTTGACAAATTTCCATTCTAGATCAAAGAGAGAAAAGGTCATAAAGATAGTAATGTCAAGGTTGAAAATGTTTTCATCATTTTTGTCCCGTTAGTTAAAATTCTTTTTAATAACTGACTTACTGAAATAGATGTTATTTTTGAACTTATATGTTATTTTTTTTTAATCTGTGAGCTGATATTTTATGAAGCATCTTTGGGTTTGGGGTGTATACTTGAGGTGAAGTATAGGTATTTCTATCTGACTGTAACTCACATCTTTGTCTTTACCATTTTTAATTGTTGAGGTTATAAAAAGTCTGGATATAATCACACTTAGAAAAAATTATAATAATAAAAAATGTAATAGGAACCAGGAACTTGGAATTCTTTAAGAGCTTGCACGTTATACCCTTCTAACACTTTTTTCCTTCTTTCTCTGGACATCAGTCTATTTAATCACCACCAAATCCTCTGAGTTGTTTTTTTTTTTTTAATGTGGATCTGTGTGTGTGTGTCATTTCCAATTAAATGGATTGGATAGGCTGAAGTTCTGCTGAGAAAGCAAATTAAAACACGAATATATTGTCATTAAAATGTAAGGTTTAGATTTATTGTTTTGAACATGTTTAGTCCCTTCCTGCCTCATTTACTGGGTCGTATCCTAATATTGTAACCCAAGCTTGTCCAACCTGTAGCCCGTGGGCTGTGTGCAGCCCTGGACGGCTTTGAAGGTGGCCTTCCACAAAATCATGAACTTTCTTAAAACATTATGAGATTTTTTTGTGAGTTTTTCTTTTTTTTTTAGTTCATCAGCTATTGTTAGTGGTAGTGTATTTTGTATGTGGATCAAGACAACTCTTTTGTTTTTTAAATAATTTTTTTAATGTATTTTTTTTTATTTATTTTGACAGAGAGAGAGAGAGAGAGAGAGAGAGAGATACAGAGACAGAGAGAGAACTGAACCAGGGGAGCTCCCAGTTCAGCACATGGTTCCGCACGGTCTGGGGCCGGGATTCGATCCCCGGTCCCCGGCGCTACAAAGTGAGCGCTTAGCCCACTGAGCCATCCCGGCTTCCCCAACAACTCTTATTTCAATGTGGCCCAGGGAAGCCAAAGGTTGGACACCCCTGATGAAATCTGTCTTTCTTACTCAGGATGCCCTTCTGAACCATGACTGCTACAACATCCTTGGCACATTGACCTCTAACCTTTAGACAAGAGAGTAAAACATATGCTTAAGGGAAGACAAAACTGCCTGTATACACACCCAGCACTCTAAATAGCTAAGGTAGTTCCCTGGAATATTTGACAAAGGACTAAATGCCATCGTCCGTCTTGATTTATGTATTGGGCTGTGGCTCGATCTAATTAGGCATCTATGAAGCTTTCTTTCTTACAGTTCCATGTAATGACGGATCTCCAGAGCTCTAGCCTGAGTGGTGTTATGGAAACTTTATGCCTGAATGAGCTTTCTTCTCCCTTTCATCTTTATACTCCTTGTCCTCCCTCATGATACACAAAAAGTGTGGCTGTTAAGAAATAAATAGGATTAAAGTTTGGATCTTTGAAGTTTAAAATTTCTTTATTTGTTATTTAGAAGGTAATGAACATTTCTGCTTGTTTTTCTTAACTTTCTTTAATGCTAATTTACAACAGATATTTTTCTTTACTTTTAAGGAATTTTAAGTACCTATTTTTTTCAAAGTATTTTGAAACATTACTTTTGACCTGGTTTATAGCTGTAATGCTTTATTTATTTGGGGGAGGGAGTGGGAAGTAAGGACAAGTTCGGGTCCTGACAGACAGACTTAATTTCAACTATGATAAAAGTCTCTTTAAAAGATTTGTCTTTAAGCTTTCAATAACCTTAATAGTAAATATTTCTATGCTTCTTTTCAGCATATATTCTTGATGATACTCTCAAATTAAAATTTTAAATAAAACTTAAGTATTATAGTGAGAAAGACATAATTTAGAAAGTAACATGTTCTCAGGAATGTTGGGTAATCTCAGGAAGCTTGTGAATCAATAACAATATCACATTTCACATTCAATAAAACTTTGCTTTTTGGTGTTATGTTGCTATTAAAAAAATAACCTTTGGGGAAGCTGGGATGGCTCAGTGGGTTAATCGCTCACTTTGCAGACCCGGAGACTAGGGATCGAATCCTAGCTCCAGCCCATGAGGACCCAAATGCTGAACTGGGGCGTGGCCCCCAGTTCAGTTCTTGCCGGGGCCTATGTGGGAGCCCCCAGCCCAGTTCCTGCCCTAAGCAGCCCCGCACCCACCTGTGGAGTAAAACTATATGGAAAACTAATGCTGTCAACTATGGAGACTGCTCTAGGCCCTCCCCCTTCTCTCTGTCTCTCTCTATCTGTCTCTCTGTCTGTCAAAAACCAATAAAAATAAATCTTAAAAAAAAAAATTAACCTTTAGTTGATGTCTCTGTTTCAGTCATAATTTATACATAATCATAATTGCATGTAAATACAAAATAATTATAAAGCAAATAGTTGTATCTGTCCATAATCAGAAAACTAGCACATTAGATAAGTATCCTCAAACAAATTAAGCCTCAATCTTACATTGAGGGAAAAAAATCAAAATAAATATTAACAAATTGTCATAAGCTATGTGTACATAAAAGTGTTACCAATTTGCTAAATTTAAAGCATCAGGAAAAAGCTGGTCCTGTTATTATTATTGTTTTGTAAATTGTAGTAGATATGTAGCTTATTGAAATTTACCTAATTATTTCAACTCCTTAACTATATTAATTATAAAACACATCTCCAGATACTGGTTGTAGTTACATACATACTAATCATCAATATGAACCCCAATGGTGATTGATACTAGCACCAGTTAATTTAAATAACCTCATATATTTTGATAATTAGAAATATGATTTTATCTGATTTCCAGGGAAGTAATTCAATAAGGGAGTGAAGTGATGAAAGCAGAATATTAAATCTTTAAATCAGCAATCTTGACAAGTTGAACCCCTAAAGCAACCTAATTTGAAATCAAATATGATAATAATAGAAGAATGAATCAATAATAGCAGGTCAGATGATAAAAAACATTCGAACTCAATATTTGTGGAAATTAGTTTTTATTCTATCTCTCTTACTTGTTTTCATATAGATAAAATAATGAGTGTAAAGAAACTAGAGTGACTATTCCTGAAATACTTTTCTGGGGTCTAGACTTATTTTATAGATTTGTCCTTTGCATAAAAATATTCTCTTAATGGGGATGCTGGGATGACTCAGCAGGCTAAGCACTCACTTTGCAGCCAAGGATCAAATCCCAGCACTGGACCATGCAGACCCATATGCTGAACTGGGGTGTGCCCCCCAGTTCAGTTCCTGCCAGGGCGAGCCTCCCACATGGGAGCCCCCTGAGTATGCTTCTCACATGGGAGGCCGGGGCCCGTTCCTGCCCTGTGCAGCCACACGCCCACCTGTGGAATGAAACTGTATTAAAAACTAATGACGTACAATTATGGAGACTGCTCTGGGCCCTCCCCCATCTCTCTGTCTCTTTCTGTCTGTCTCTGTGTTTGTCAAAAAAACAAAAAAACAATAAAAATAAATCATAAAAAAAATATTCTAAATTTGTGAATGTGTTTTGGGACTGATGGTCACTGACTATATTTTTCAGTTTGTTGTATGCTTTCTATTCAAATAAATATAGAGAGATAAATAAATAATATGACTAAAGATATTAATATTGGCTTTAATATGAATATTTGGACTACAGATTTCCTGGTTACAACCTCTCCCACACCAGTTTTATTATTTTGGGATCACGGTAAATGCATAGAATTAAAGATTGTTGAAATACACAGGATATACCTGGCGTGGCATAGTAGCAAAGGACAAAAATAAAGAGATAACCAAATAGGCATTAGTTTGTTTCAGTATTGACACTCTCTTGTTTTGTTTGTTTTTTCTGCAGATAGACCTCTGTCACCTGAAGAGAAAGACATATAGCTAACTAAATTAAAAAACACAATTGTGTGATTGTACATAGTTCAATTTACCTGAAACATGTATTACCTGTTATAGAAAAGTAGGTTAGAGGCAAATAATCAAGAGCTTTAAAATCTAAGGTAAAGATCATGCACATTACACAGTCAGCAATAGAAAACAATTACATTTATATGATTACAACATTTATCTTTTATTGTACAAAGGATGTTTTCTATGCGCTATGAGAAAAATGATACAAAAATAATTGAAGGCATGACATATGTCTTCAATGAGCTTATTGTCTAGTTTAGAAGATTAAAAATACTTAATGCTTAAAATTAGTAATTAAATATACACTTCATGGAAAGAAAAAATGGGATAGTGCTCTGTTAAAAAAAATACAGACATTGGACTTGCAAATGATATGATTTTTTCTACATAAGAAAAAAATATATGAGGCATTCTGGGATAGCTCAGTGGTTGAGGCCTTGCCTTGCAATCACAAGGTCCAGGGTTTGATTTCTGGCCTCAGCCTGTGCAAACCCCCTATGTTGAACTGCAGTGCAGCTGGTTACCACAGAGACGGCACAGAGGTGAAGGTTCTAACCTCCCACGTGGGAGGCCCCCAGTTTAGTTGCTGCCCTGCTCAGCCTTACATCCACCTGTGTGTAATGAAACTATGTCACAATTAATGATGCACTGCTCTGGGCCTTCCCCCCTCCTCTCTCTCTCTCTCTCTCAAACAATAAAATACACATTTTATAAAATATATGCAAACAAATAACTAGAAAAAAATGATGGAATTTAGCAAGCTAATTAGAAAATCATAGTCCAAAAAAATAAATAAATAAAAAGTCAATTGCATGCCTAGTTGAGCAAACAACTCAGTGAAGAGAATTTGGATATATCGAAATTTAGAAACTGATTAGTAAAACATTTTGATCATATCTGCCTATAAATCATATTTTTGTTCTGTACATTTTCCAGATATTTAATTGAAAATAGTGTTTCAATATTATATTTGTTTGCTTCACGCATAACGCTTTAAAACTGTGGATGTGCATTAACTTCACATAGTCTTTAAATTATCTACTACATGCTGCCTTCTCTTGATATCATTACAAAGCCATGTTTGAAATAGAAACAAGGCCCGAGGGGCCTGTAGTTTATCAGGAAGGTGAGTCTGTGAGACAGGAAAGACAGGGTGTAGAGAGCAAGGGAGGGAAAGAGACACACCAGGACGGGAGTTGTTCCCATTGCCTCCATTGGCGGCAAAGAAGGAGCTTCTCCAGCACATCCTAACAACCCCCTGGCAGCCTCTTAAATGTGCCTGTTTGGGAGAGTGTGGCAGGGGCATCTCTCCATTCACAGGCAGGTCCCACTGGTTGCAGGTGACCCCTGGATGGTGTTCATTCTCTTGTGCTTTCTCCTGCTGTATTTAGCCTTGAATTAGATAATTGTATTTGTTTTGGAGACAGGCCTGAGGCAGAAAACAAAGGAAGATAACATGTTGTGCTTGAGACATGACCACTGGAGTGAATTATGTTTGAGTTCTGCATGGAACTCTCTTCTGCAATTGCAGCTGAACTCAGAAGTGTGCCGCAATATCTCATGGGTATGAGGTGACAAAGATATCTGTCACATACATATGTTGAAAAATCAATGTTCTAAAGCCAACATGACCAATAACTCCCTTAAATAAATATGTGTATATTTTAAATATTATCATAAATTCTTATTTTAGCCCCAAGGTGGGAAACTCTGTGATGGAAGCTATAAGATTATCTAATACGTAGACTACAATAGTCTCAAACATTTATTGTTAATTAGGTAACATAATGGAGATTATCCTAATTTGTGTTCATGTCTTTCTGTAATTCTCTACCTCAGCCTAAACCTTTTCCTTTTTAGTTTTAATTTAAAAATAAACAATATTGCTAAGTTAACTGCACTGACACCTTGCTAAACAAAATATCTACATGGGGCAGAAAAGAGTTTTTTACTCTTTTAAGTATCTGCAAGTACAAAATAAGAAACAAATTACCCTCATGAGATTAGTTCCAGCAGTATGAGATCATACTGAAGTAGCTTTTCACAAAATCACACAAGTAATTGCCAACTCCAAAGTGCTTCACACCTTATAGCGTGGCTTATTTTACTACCTTGAATAAACTAATGTTCCAAGCTAGTGTTTGGGACCAATGAAGCAAAGAAATAGGAAAGATACTATTTCCAACAATGCATTGCTGATATATCCAATGACATAAAGACCATACTCAATCAGAAAACAAAACAACAAGATTATATGTGTACTCTGAAGAACAGTACTTTTGGAAGTGTACCCAACATATCTTTTTGAAAATATCAAAGCAACTTTCTTTCTCTTTTCTTTTTTTTTTTTTAAGATTTATTTTATTGTTTTTGACAGAGACAGAGAGAGACAGAGAAAAGGGGGAGGGCCCAGAGCAGTGTCCATAGTTGTACGTCATCAGGTTTTGACATGGTTTCACTCCACACAGGTGGGTGGGGGCTGCCCAGGGCAGGAACTGAGCTGGGGGCCTTCCACATGGGAGGCACACCCCCTCAAGCCAGAGGCCAAACAGGGGGGCAGGAACCGAACTGGGAGCCTCCCGTATAAGAAGCATACACCCCAGTTCAGCATATGGGTCCTCGCAGGCTGGGGCCAGGATTCCATCCTTGGTCCTGTACGCTGCAAAGCGAGTGCTTAACCTGCTAAGCCATCCCGGTTTCTCCAAAGCAGCTTTCTTAGGACAAATATACAAGTGGAAGAAATATTTAAAAAAATAACAATATGTATTACATTGTGTTTAAATCTGAATACAAAGTCAAGTGCCATCACCGAGATGCATAACAATGCACCCAAATCTCAGCATTGTCTGGGCAGACCTTGGCTCCACCATTTATTTGTTGTTTGGTTTACAACAAGCTACAAACACTCTGCCTTAGCTCCCTGAATTTTAAAATGGAGAGGACAGTATATCTTACACCACAGGCTGTTAAGAGAATTAATATTAGTAATACTAACCATATTAGTAAATTAATATTAAATTGACAGAGGATATTTCTTGTTTATACTTCTTGCCATAGGTTAATTGTTAATAACATCCATTTACTGACAGTAGCGTCTTGCCTTGGAAGATAAATTATGTGATTAATATTTATTGTGAGAAATCTGGAGTTTACATGACACATTGTTTAATTTACAGAGAAGACCTTACATATTATGTTTTGCCTATAGATTCAAATCTGTATTAAATCATATTAAAAAATAATAATGCCAATAAAGTTCAGATCACTATCTTTCATGAACTTTATGCAGAGCTAGAATGAGAATATTACTTTTTTTATTTGTCTGAAGTGCTTTTGCTGTGCAAAAAATTTTCTCAATAGTTTATGAGCTAAGAATTTATTTAATTTGTGTATTATAATAATTGTGTAATTATTGTGGATAGTTATTATTTTGCAGATTGTTGAAGAATAATTATTCATTTCTCAAAGCAACTAATTGAAGTGAAATTGTTTAACAACTCAAATAAATGTACTTTTAATTGCAAAAACTGCATGAAATACATTACCATCTATTAAGTATTTTACGCAAAACTTAATTTTGGAAGAGTATGGTTAATATATTCAGTGGTATTATTTAGCCTTTTAGTTCGAGTCACACAAAATAATAAAATTAGTAGACATTTTATCAATATTTTGAAATTTATGTTATAAAAATATTTGAATTTCAAATCCATTTTTATTACCATATAAATTTTCAACAATTTATTTATCAATAACATAAAAGAGTGATAGTTTTAAAGGATGATTTCACCTTTAGAACACAAATTAGTGACTGACTACAAGAAATCAAGTTAATATTTACAGATAAATTACTTTGCATTGTAACAAAGAATAATAAATTATATTGTTGTGTTTTCTACCACTTACATGTGTGAAAAAAATTTCCTGTTGAAGGAGACCATAAAAAAAGAAAAAACAAACAAACAAACAAAAAACATGGAGGTAGAACTACCGTATAACCCAGTAATTCCTCTTCTGGGCATTTATTCGAAGAAATAAAAAACACAAATTCAAAAAGATATATGTACCCTTATGTTTATTGCTGAATTATTTACAATAAGCAACTTAGGTGGATAAACAAAGAAACAAATAAAATAAGATATGAAAATATATATGCATATAATGGAATATTACTCAGCCAAAAAAAAAGACTAAAATCTTGCTGTTTTCAATAGCATGAATGGACCTAGAAGATATTATGCTAAGTGAAATAACTCAGACAGAGAAAGTATGTGTATCGTGACATTAAAAAAAACAATTTGGAAGCAATTCATTTGTTAATAAGCAGTAACTGGAACCTTAGAAAATGAATCCATGGGTGAGGGGATACTACTGTATGTACTCAGTGTGATTAAAAGTACTTCTCTTGCTTCAGAAGTCGTGAATTACAAGTCTTTATTCAATTTTACAAAATAAAGCTGCAGGAAGTATAAAGTTTACCTTGAGACAGTGTCAAGTTTATCAAAAGCTTCTTAAGTATATACCGTGTAGCCTCACAAAGGACAGAGACTACATGTTTGCCAAGATTCCAAAATCCATAGATTACAAATGTAAAAAAGTCTCGATGAGGAGTCTATCATTTACTAATCCTATATCCACAGATCGCTTACCCTTTCTTGCAGAATCTCTTTCTGTCAAGTGTAAAATGAAAGCAAAGATTTAGGCCCTTTTCATCTCTCATAGAATTGTACTGACCAATTGAGATAGTATACAAGTATTTCAAAGCTCTATGTAAATTAATAAGAACATTATAGATGTATTAATTAATGCATACTATGATCATCTCTTCCTTATCAGGTGAATTTGGAGAGAGAGAGAGAGAAATGATAGTTGGTAAAGTAGTTTACTTTCATAGTTTGGCCTCTCTAATCCAAACTTATAAAGGAAAGAGTTAAATCTGTATGTTTTTAACTTCACAAAAACTGAGTTCGTTGTTTGGACAATCTACAGGCGTGTGTCAAATAAAAGGGAGTGGGTATCCATATGACATATAACTCAAGGTTATAAAAACAAAGTCATTTACTAGATATTTCTCCTGCCTCGGTCTGAGCCAGATGTCTGATCCAGGACTTGAACCTATAACGAAGTCTGATAAGGAATATGGTTTATTGGTGACATGGATAGTAAAACTCTCAGCTTGTGAGGCATTTGTGAATCAGTAAAATAACATTTCAGATAACATGCTCAAGTCAAAGAGCAAAAACACCCTCTTTAAAACAAACTTGGGCAACTGTAAAATGCAATCTGCAATAACAGTTAAACAGAACAGTTCTTTGGGGACTTATATACCAATATATAAAAGTAACTGGGTCACCAGTTTTCTAACGCAGTGTGCCTTTGGAAAAACCAAAGGCACAAACTATGAGGTACGCCGGAGAAAAAGCCCAATGTGCTCATGGCATTGAAACACTCTGGGTACTGTTTTGGTTTTCCAAGTGAAATAATTCTATGGTATCTCCACAAACAGTTCCCCTCTCTTGATTGTTAATTAGAGGTAGCAAAGGACTAAGTGGCCAGGGACTCTTGTAAAAAATAATGAAGTTGTCTCCTTCTGGAGTCTTATAACTTAGTGATGTAAAAATTGCCGGTTCATTTGCCGGTTCATGATTATTTCAAATGAAATGTAACTTTCACTTATTTTTAACTTGAAAAAATAATTTATTATGCAGCATTCGTAATTTTAATGACTAAAGGTTTATATTCCTTTAGATAATAGCAATAATTGGAAGCCAGGATGGCTCAGCAGGTTAAGCGCTCGCTTTGCAGCCCTGGGAACCAAAGATCGAATCCCCCCATGTGGACCCACATGCTGAACTGGGGTGTACTTCCTGTGCGGAGGCTCCCAGTTTGGTTCTCATTCCCTGGACCTGCCACTGGTTCAAGGGACATGCCTCCCATATGGGAGAGCCCCAACCCAGTTTCTACCCTGTGTGGCCCCCACCTGCCTGTGTGGAATGAAAACTGATGATGTACAACTATGGAGACTGCTCTGGGCCATCCTCCTCCTCTCTGTCTCTCTCTCTTGCTGTCAGAAACAATAAAATAAATCTTTTTTAAAAAGCTATAATTACCACAGTAAATATTCACCAACAGGCCCTAATTTTGGATTACTAGTTAGAACACACAATATATCAAATTATATCTACAATGTTACCTTTAACACAAGTGTTTTGAGCCTGTTATACCAGGGTTAGCATGGACAAGGATTATGCATTTTATGGTTCTTGTCCCTGATCTGAAAGAGATACCTCAAACCTACACAGAGATGGCAAGGACATCCAGGGAAGAGAGGGTGAAATGCTTACTCCACATCCCCCTGGATAATGGAGTGTCAAATTGACAGCTGGCCATTTCATTAGACTAGTTAATGATTAAATCTGTGCCATTGAATTTAGCACGAGGCAAATACCCAGTCCTCTTGTTTTCTCACATAGACGTATGTCACGGAAACCGCCAACGTGAAGGAACAAAAAGCTCACATTCATTTAACAGGCCAGTTAGAAAGTCTTTTTAGTGCCACCCTATGACATCAGCTCATGATTATTTGGGCATCTATGCCCAGCTCTGACATCAGAGAAATCTCCCAGGTTTCTCAGTGACAAGCCATGAATCTGCTTACATTGTTATTTTCTTGACGAGACCCCTGCTGATGGCCTCTGCTGTCATTACAGGGCAGAACCTTGTTAGGAGTTGTCCCTACTCTTCTCCATGGGGACAAATGTGTCTTCTTAGGGTCTAGTGCACCAGACACGTTCTTCTCCTTTGGCTAAAAATTGAAAGTCCCTCCCACCTACTTTTTTTTTTTTCAACAGAAATTAAGTTTAAGAAGCACATGGACAGCCAGGCCCTGCCCACCATTTTATGAAGTTTGTGTCGCAATTTAAACTCAGCTAAAATGACTTGTTCTTCTCATATCTTCCTGTTTTTCCTCTTCTTCTACCTCACTCTTTTTTTTTCTTCCAAAATTTAATTTCTTACATTAGATGAGTAAAGAACTTGAAAAATAAACAACAACAAAAAAACTAAATCAATATACATACTCTAAGTTTCTGTGTTGTTGCAAGGATGAGCTCTGAGCACAAAATAAATCATATGTCACTTGAGACTACTAAGACATAAATTTCTCTTTTTTTTAAAACAAAATTTCTATAATACGTTTGTTAACAAAAGATCTTTCCTGGCCTTGGATGATTTCCATTGAGTGTGAATTATGCCCTACTAACAGTGACCCACGTGTATAACATGATTTTCCACAGAGAATTGCAACTCACCACTTGCTAGAGGAGATTCATCTCAGTGATAGTTTTGTTATACAGAAAGAGTGTGAGGAAAGCTATGTAAATGCAATGCTAAACACCATAATGCATCCTACCAAAGAGAAAAAAAAAAGGTGGAACATAAAACTGAAAGTAAAAAAGAAACAAGAACTCATGGACACAGTGAATAGCGTAGTGATTCCCTGAGGGTAAGGGGGGTGGTGGTTGGGAGAGGTTGGGGGAGTCAGGAGGAGGCATCAAATACACGGTGATGGAAGGAGAGCTGATTGTGGGTGGTGAACACATAATGCAATGTATACACAATATAATGTAGAATGGTATACCTGTAAACAATACAATTATTATCAGCTGATGTCACCCTAATAAATTTAATAATTAAGAAATAAATAAGTAGAAGAAAACACAAAAAAAAGAGAAGTAAGAAAAAGAGAAAAATTAACTCAGTTGATTTGTTTAATTTTTTTTTTTATTTGTAAAAAAAAACAAAACACATAAGAATATGACATGAAAAATACATAGAGGTTTCCAGAAGAAGACATTTGGCTAATATTTTAAAAGATGGATGACTTCCTGAAAGCTGTAAGATTTCAAGTCCTAAGGTAACTCCTCTGAGGTTGTTAGAAAATAATTTTACATAGAATGCCCTTTCTCCTTCCCAATCCCCCACACCCAGTTGTCCCACTAACTACTAGATTGAGCAAGGAAGAGTTGATCCAACCAATAAAGGAAAAAAATGTATTTTCATCATATGACAGCCACATAGACTTTTAGGAATTGTGTACTAATATACCTGTTCTCATAATTTATTAAGTAGAAGACATAAAAGATAAGTTTAACAGTTTATGCAAAAGGATTAAACCATAGGTTGTAAATAATTGGTAAAATAGGATCATTTAAGTTGATTGACATATATATTTCCATAAGACAAAGTAATCAGAAGGGAAAGAAAAAATAAAACTTAGGGAAAATAAATATACAAGTTGGGTTGGACTTAGGAATACAAGAAAAATTAGACAATCTAGGCTAAATGTTTGTCTTAGTATAACTGTGACCATGGCTTGCAGCATTTACTTTTAAGTAATTATATCTTTACATGTCTGTATATATCTGTATATGTCCATTTACTGCTAATCATCATGGCAGGATGTGAGTTTCATTCATTTTTGAATTTCTGATTTTTGGTACTGTTTTATATAATAAGAGATACTCCCATGTATCATCTCACTGGTTCCAAGTTACATCGTTTTGAGCAGTCATGTCTGCCTTTTGTTCCCAATTATAATCGTAGTCCTGTTCATAGTTTTACGCACATAGTAGACATTCCATAAATATTTATAGAAGGATTTAAATGAATGAATCCTGGCCTCCAGGGAAGTGGGTCATAAATATCTGTGATAAAATAGTAAGACATGAAACATGAAGGTTCATAGAATTAACTGAATAACTTGAGATTTGTACATTATGGTGCTGTTCTATAACAATAGGGACACTGCTCATTAAAAAAAATGAAAATAAAAAACAAAAGCAACCAATCTCATTGGTGTCCGCCAAGCCCCACCCTACCACGTTATCTTCGTTCTCCTGTGCTATGAACAAGTGAATGATTTAATATATAATTGAGTTTCTACCTTGAGTATCTCCCTCTCTCTGTAGACATTTTACACCAGAGCTACAGTGAGGCTAGTGTATCTTCAGAAATCCAAGTAAAACATCACACCCTTTTCTATGAGCCAAGAGAGAATATGATGAAAGCAGTAGGTTTTGAAACTTTGGCGATGGATTCACGAAAGTGAGGGAAAGACTACCGACATCAGTTTCCCTTGTGCTAAAAAATAAACCAAACTTCTGGTGACAGTGAGTTAGCTAGCTAACAAAGAAAAAACAGCAAATTCACATCACAACACAACACTCCCTTCAATCTTTGTTTTCATGTTGGATATATTACAAAGCTTACAACATCAGCTTTTAATGTCACAACACAGAACAGTACATCCAGTTAGCCTGACTGGCTAGCCACAGGGAGAATGTGCACCCAAATATCAGTTCTCAGTGACACTATTTCCTCGGCCCTTTCACGTTCCCAGTCTATCCCGTTACTTTCTTGTCTCTACGCACTTACACTTAGCAACTGAGATCATTTTATTTATTGAGCCATTGACTTGACTTGGACTCCAGCTCCATTTAGCTGCAACTGGGGCTTCCTCTGAGCCCAGGATTCTAAAGAGGAGTCAGTTCAGACCTGACATGTAAATGGCTCAGAGGAAAGCAAGAGGCTGCTGCATCCATTACTCCCACTATTGGCCAATTTGTCGGCAACTCAGGAAGCAGAGCGGCTCCTTCACAATTCAAAAAAGATACAAGATTGTCCCTAAGGCAGGAGGAAATGAATTGGAAATCGATTTGTCACTGCCATGGAATATGACGAAGTTATCATGCACAGGGGGCCCCACAACCTTCCAAAAGATGGGGCGAGGGGAAGAGTAAGTGGAAAACAAAAATAAAAATGTGCATTTGCCCATAAAGAATCGATCTATGGTAATGTCTTCCATTTCATCATGTGTGTGTATCTGTGTGTGTAATCTTCCCAGGATGGCAGTAAACTGGTCTCAATCAAAGAAAATTCAACTGAAGGTTTTTGCTTCAGTGACCAAAGGACTGGGTGAGATGCATTGAGTTTTGACCTTTGATAACGGTGACCAAAGATTATCAGAGAGAATGAATGAAGTTCCACTGAGGTGGGAACACACACACACACACACACACACACACACACACACACACACACCTGGCATAACCCACTTGCTGTTAAATTAAAACTGCAGTCCTCTCATTATATGGGAGTCCATTTCTCCACACCAGTCAGCTTGCTCACTCCTTGTTTTCTCTGGCACTGGTCCCTGAACAAAAATCAATCTCCCATTCCTTTTAATGCTGGGTACTAAATTCAGAAAGCAAAACAAAACATGGGTGCCTCGCGTTTATTACAGAACCTCTTTTATCTGGCTGGAGGGCAGCCTTCTAATCAAGGGAATGGATAAACAGTCATTTACTTACTTTCACAGGAGAGAGGAGACAGCTCAATCTTCCTGAAGGCCGGGCAGACCAAACCAGCCTTCAATTTGTAAATCAAAACATTAGCAGCTTGTTCATCTAGCCTGGCAATTATTAAGATGTAAAGAAGTTTGTATTACTGTGTTTATTGATGGAGGCTATAGGTAGGAGCAGGACTACTTACTTTTCTTCTTGCTCTGGAGGAAAAACATTCAGTAAATGAGACTGAAAAACTTTTTGAGCAGCTTCACGAATAGTTTTTTTCTTGTGTCTCAAATGCTGAAAAAAATTAAAGAGAAAAAAAAAGGAAGAAATAATGCAGTGACCTAAATAACAAAAGTATCTACAATGTCACCCCATCTCTTGTTCAGAGGTTTGGAATTTTGGTAAGACAACAAAAGGTGTGGTATGGATTGAGATTTTCACATTCAAGCTGAGTCATGGTAATACCTTGTACTTGATAGGGGGATAGATCAACGGAAAGACAGACACACCTGTATACACATGCACATACTCTCCTAGGAAAAAACAGAGAAAACAACTTCTTGCACTTGCAAATTTATCACAGTGATTTCTGTATCCACAACTGTCAGTAGCTGCATGTGTGTGCTTCTTCACCCATGACTCAAATTCTCCAAAGTACACAGGGTGCTATTTCAGAGAAGGTGAAAAATGTGGATCTTTATGTTTCTTGTAGAAATTGAGGAAATAAGATTATTTTGATGTGATCATTTTGACAACCAGCTTTTTGACTTGGAGGATTTTTCTGCTGTGGTTTTTATGAATGCTGTGCTTTTACAAACCAGAATCCAAATTGTCCCACCTTAATTCTCACACCTCACTTTTCTCAGCTTTATTTCACTCAAGGAAGTTGAAGTGGAGTGAGTAGTGGTAGAATGTTGTCTGTTTTGTGCATTATCTGGCAATAAAAACAAAATCTAAAGTGCAATAGTTTAGAAAAGTATTAGAGGAAAATTGATGCAAATATTTTTATAATTTTATGCTAAAGAAAGTCTTTATAAACAGAGCCTCAGCGTCAGAAGGTCAAATGGAGAAAACATTGGTAGATTTGATGAATTCAGGAGAAAAAAGTGTTCTGCAAACAAATGTAAAAGATAAACTTGAAACTTATTTGCAACATATGTGACTAATGTGGCATTTGTATCCTTCATGGAATGAAAGATCTTATTTTAAAAAATAGGGGAAAGCCGGGACGGCTCAGCGGGTTGAGCGCTCGCTTTGAGGCCATGAGGACCGAGGATCGAATCCCGGCTCCGGCCCAGGCAGGACCCACGTGCTGAACTGGGGAGTTCTCACAGTTCGGTTCTCTAACTGTCTCTGTCTCTGTCTCTCTCTCTATCTGTCAAAAAGTAAAATAGAAATAACTATGCACTGAAGACAAAAAGATAATT
>PVKE010012863.1:0-37549 GCA_004027555.1 Craseonycteris thonglongyai
TCTAATTGTTACCAACCAATGTAACCTCATCAAATTTAACAATAAATTTTAAAAAATAATAATAATTTGCATACAGAGGTATCTGTGGAAATTTAGTATTTTTGTTGATAAGTTTTAATGAGCCCATTTAAGAGGCTGATGTTGAAGGCAAAAATTCTCTGTACAGTGTCCCATCCCCAATAAATGCTTCCCAATATAACACCAGTAAAAAAAAAAAAAAAGAAGAATGTTTTCAGTATTGTTTATTGAGATATTGCTATTTGCTAAATACTTTACATCCATTTTCCTTTGTCTCACCATAACTGTTTGAGATGGTCTTTTGTCTTTTTCACCAATAGGAGAACTGAGCCTAAGAAAGAGTAAGGTGGTAACCCCCACCCCCACCCCCAGCTAGGAAATGGCAAACAAGCAATTCACATGTACACTGTGCAGCCCTCACTTCTTTGTACAAGGAACCTGCGTTCCCCATGAGTTGTTTCGTGAGCTCTGATTTCCCACGCCTAGTACATCACACCTCCCCTCCCCCCAAGAGAAACTCAGATTACTTGAGGGAGAGGATGAGTCTTTGAAGAAGGAAGCTGAGAGGGAGCAGGAAGCCGCAGTGGAAAGACCCCAGTCTGAACTAGTTCATGCTCTCGAGCAGTTCTCTCTCAAAGATTTGCTCTGGTGTTGTGCTATCAATGTTTATTGATAGATAATAAAATAATGAAATACATTGTTTTGCATGTTTAGTAAAAGCTTAAGTGACTGCCTTCTCCAAATATAGCTCTTCTTACACACATGGCGACCATCACCAGATGCCAAACATTTTCAGTAGTGGACTGGAAGCAGAACAGTGTTAGTGTAAAGAAAACAACTCTTCTCCTCCCCACCCCGTCCTTCCGTTTGATTAACTGGTTCTACACACTTCCCCTCAGGACACAGGCTGCCAGCCCTGTTCTGTGATGATGAAGAGCTCGTGACAGTTCTATTGAACAGATTCTGTTCCTGCCACGGGGTCTTTTCCCACCAAGGCTTGATGGTGCCGCAACGCGCAGATGACCGTCAACCTTGGTTCCTTTGGCAGTTCTTGGGATTTATTTTTTTTTAATACAGATGCTTTGAAGGCAGTCCTCGTCTCATCTTCTAAAGGTTAAAATCTACATGAAACAAACGTTTTCACTCTGTACCTGAAGAAAACAAGCAGGAAAAGAAGGCGGGAAGGGCCAGCACAGGGCTGTTTGTAGGGAGGTGGGACTTCCACCTGGGCTCTGTCACTGAAAATCTTTTTGCCTTCATCACAAACCAAGAGCAAAAGCTAGGTTTCCTTGTTCCTAATGAGTCTCACTGCCTTGCAACTCAAAAGCGTGGTCTGTGGAATAGCCTCTGTGTCATGACTTGGGAGCTTGTTGGAATTCCAGAATCTCTGGCCCGGCCCAGACCTACTGGATTAGTGGCCTAACAGTCCCCGGTGATTTGTGGGACAGTTGGTTAAGAAGCACTGTCCTGTCCATCTCTCCCATACCAGGCTGAGTAACTGATGAGTCATCCAGGGTCCCAGAATTGCGAGCCCCTGCCTTCTCAGCATAAGGGTCTTGAACAAGTGTATAGATGTTAAAGCCCCGCAGGTAATTCTGATGCAGCTAGCCCAGCACCAGAAGCAGCTAGCTCATGGGTTCAGCCTACAGAGGCCAGCCTCCTGGGGCACAGAGCAGCATGAGAAGGGAGAACGTGTGTCTGCCGGGGTATGTGGAGACTCTCCAGCCCCGCTTCTTGAGTTTCACCTGCTGAATCTGTTTTCCACAATGCTTTCCCAACTGTCATTCTAAATCTGATCACATGAAATTCTTTAGTGGTACCCTGTTGTCCTCAAGATCAAATATACATATCTTAGTCTCATATATAAGTCCCTCCTAGGCAGGCCCCTGCTGGTTCTCATTTCACTTTACCCCACACCCGCTCCCAGGAGTCAGACCAAATCGCTTGCCTCTGCTTGAGCACACAAAGCCTTCACACCTCCATTCCTGCTTTCTGGAATGCCATCCCTCCTTCATGAGCTCACCTTTCAGGTGCCTCTCTTTTGTTGTTCTCATCAGCCACATAGGATGTGTTTAATATGCACCTAGAGACCCTGCAAATTATGGCACTGTCTTCTCCGGACCTGGATAAGAGCAGTTTTGTTGGGGGTGGGAATGAAGGAAGAAGGACTGAAGCCTGATTGAACGTGCCGAACAGAAAATGGGGAGTGAGGAGCTATAATCTGCAATGAAGAGGCAGCCCATCACTAAGTTTTGCTGTAAAGAGAAGACGGGAAATGGAACAGGATCTAGATGGGGAAGTGGGGTCAAGAGAGATTGTTTAAATTTTTGTCTTTTTAACGGGAGAGAAATAACTGTGGTTGTAGGCTGTGGGAATAGTATGGAGGGAGGGAATAATAGGGATGGTGCAGAGAGGAGGGGGACGTGGCAGAGCGGTTGAGTGGGACGGAGTGGATGAGATGCACAAGGAAAGGCCAGCCTTAAAGGAGTAGTGGAGAAATCATAGGGTACACAGGTTCTGATGCTGGCGGGTGGGTGGATGTCGTGGAGCCTGAGGAGGTCCTCCTAGTCTCCAGGACGTCACAAGCCAAGCTATCACACGAGCGGGGAAGGGAGGTGAGTAGAGCAGGAATGACATAGACGGGTAGAGGAGGGGCACATGTGCTCCAGGGAAATGTACTCTGGTGGCTCGGTGACAGTAAAGCCCAGCTGAGGTTAATGGCCATGAGTCTGAAAGTGAGAACAGTCAGCATGGTTGCATATTTTTTCTCTAACTTAGTTGCACAGGTAACCCGTGGAATATACATGGACAGACAGACATGATGCCTTTTCTCCTGGAGATTATGTTTTAGAAGGGAAGATGGCATTGGACCAACAATTCCTCCTTTAAATACAATGTGATGATGGCCCTATTGGAAACCACAGAGGGCCGGCAAGCATCTGACAGGGGTGCCTGGTCTAGCATGAGCGCCTGAAGTGAAGCGCCCTGTGTATATGGAATGAAGTCCTGGAAAAGGCCTGAGTTCTTGCCGGGTGTTTTGTTTGAATCACAGGCAGTGTGGTGCCGTAGCAGAGTGGTAGCAATTTACATTTAATTTTGTGTTCCTGGGTGATCTGCTCCAACTCCCACTCTAATTGTCATATAAACTATAAATCTACCAGGAAAAGTAGCATTTGCCCAGGACTTTGGAGCAGTCTGACTGGGCCCAACTGAAAGCGGGAAGGCGACATGTGTGAGGCAGCTAGGCCGTCCACGCAAAACGCAGGGACTGTATCTCCTCTCTCTTGTTCGTGCCTTTTCCGCTGAATCTTCTTAGAAGATGTGGGCGGTTGCTTAAGGATTTATACGGTGGGAGGAGAGGACATATCTTCCCACAGCCAGTGTGCAGCATAATAGAAGGTGGCTTCGTGGAAGGAGGTGCTGTTGCAAAAAGAGGCTGTTGGTTATTATAACTGTACTAGAATTCAGAAGGTTTTAATAGTAAAGAGAAATCCTGTGCTTCTCCGTCTGTCATCTCCAAGACCCTGTGAAAAATGTTCTGCATTTCAGAAAATTGTTGAAACAGTGCCTAGGAGGAAATTGCCTCAGAATGGCGAACCTGGTAAACCCAAACCTTTAAAGGGAAGATGTAAGGTGTAATTGAAACTCTTTGAAACCCTATTTCCTGAGATGAGTGGCCAAGGAGGGCCTGGCCCCGTCACTGGCTGCCCTGTCAGGCCCTCTCTCTCCGATGCAGATGGTCAGCTAAACACTCTGGGACCCCGGACCAGCAGCAGCAGCACTGTCGGTGAACTTGTCAGAAATGACAGCCATGTGTCCCTCCCAGGCCCACTGAACGGGAATCTCTGGGCGTGCGGCCCAGCACCTGCATTGGCACAAGATCCCCTGGTGATCTGTACGGCATGTTCAAGTTCCAGAGGCAGGGACCTGAAATGCTATTGATCTTTCATCCTAGTCCTTTGTATTCCGCTTGCTGTGAAATCTAGAGGTAAGTGACTGCTGCAGCTCCCCAGGAAACCAGAGAGAGGTGAAGAAGAAAGGACAGGTGCAGTTACACGGGAGAAAGGACAGGGAAGTTTTCCAGAATGTTCCTGAGAAGTTACAGCAGGATTCTGTCTCGGCGTAGTTGACATTTTGCTGACGATGATCCTCTGTTGGAGGGAGCACGTGGGCACTGCAGGATGCGGAGTAGCGTCCCTGGCCTCTACCCACCAGATGCCAGTAGCCTGCTTTGGGTTTTAGTTTGTGACAACTAATAATGTCCGGAGACTTTGCTAAGCGTCCCTGGGAAGGGGGAGAAGGCCAAATTGCTAACCCCCTGGAGAACCACAGCCTTAGAGTGATGGAAGTGTGGGTATCTTCAGAGGGGGTCTTTATCAGGGGAGGGGCGCTCTGTGGAGGCAGCGGGGCGGCGTTCATAACTGGAGCAATATACGTGCCAGTGCTCATGCCTCACCGGGCACGGCTTGCATTTCTCGTACCTCTTTTCATCTTTTTTTTTTTTAAGATTTATTTTTATTGTGTGTTTTTTTTTTTGACAGAGAGACAGAGAGAGAGACAGAGAGAAGGGGGAGGGCCCAGAGCAGTCTCTATAGTTGACAGCATTAGTTTTCCATATGGTTTCACTCCACAGGTGGGTGCAGGGCTGTGCAGGGCAGGAACTGGGCCAGGAGCCTCCCTCATAGGCCCCGGCAAGAACTGAGCTGGGGGCACACCCCAGTTCAGCATATGGGTCTGCCTGGGCCAGAGTCAGGATTTAATCCTAAGGCTCCAGGGCTGCAAAGTGAGAGCTCAATCCGCTGAGCCATCCCAGCTTCCCCACCTTTTTTAATCTTGACAACAAATCCCTGTTTTTTGTAAAGCAGGTACTATTTCCCTCATTTTACGGAGGAAGAAACCAAGGCTTAGAGATTAAATCACACTGAGAAGTGATATACTAGGGGTTCAATCCCAGGCCCATTTAATCATTATGCCGTATTGCCAATCATATCCATAAATGGATATATGTATCTCTATCTGACTCTCTCCATTTATGGGTCTGTTGGTCTGTCCCTATCTGTCTTCTGAAAGACTGGTGAGGAGAAACAGTCGTTGGTCAGAGCCCAAAAGTAACTTCCAAAACGCTGGTGTTGGTGTGGAGAGCTGGTATCTAAGCGCAGCTCTTCTTCCACTGCAGTGGCCCCTCCACACCCCCCTCCCCCCTCCCCCCCCCAGGTTGTCCTGGGCCCAGGAGCGGTCAGCCTCTGCTGGCTTCCCGCCCCTCTCCGCTTCTCTTAGCGGAAGACAGTTCGGTGTGTGCATATCGTGTCCAGGCTCAGCTGTCTGAGCCCCACTGCACACCCGCCCCCCACTGGTGCCTGGTTATCAAAGGCCCCTGTGTCCAAGGACTGGCGACAGCTGTCATCATCAAAGGAGCTGCTGGGAGGGGAGTGTAAGCAGGACCCAGATGTCACATGAAAGGGCAGCCTGCTCTGTCCTGACCCTGAGCCCTGTGGGAGCAGGGGCTCCGCAGAGGGTCCGTGCCTGTCAGAGTTCGGGAGGGCACAGCGCTCTCTGGGTCTCCATGTCTCCGTTTGTAAATTGAGGGGATGGGACCAGATAGTCTCTCAAAGAGGGTCCACCTACTACGGCAGTGGTTTCTCGGGCCTGTGGCAACCTTGGAGAGAGCTGTGTAGCAGCAGCACCCGTGCAGAGCGTTGCCTGCTCTCCCTCCAGGCCCTCATTTCTGATTCACTCCCCTCTGTGGGCCACAGCCTTTGTTTAAGACGCCAGGTGATCACCAGGCGTGCGGCCATGGCTGAGAACTGATGCGCCAGGGGAGGGCTTGGGGCTGGACTGGTCTGGTGTTTGGGCCCCGGCTCTGTCGTTGTGAGATTCCAAGGCACGCACTTAAGGGTTCTGGGCCTCAGTTTTGCACATCTATAAAATGGGGATTGTAATATCTACTTCATAGTAGTAAAACAATAAAATTAGGAGTGTAGTGAATGTGACAGTCTGTGGCAGGCATTCAGTGAGAGTAGACTTTCTTCTCTAGCATCCCTTCTGACACTGTTAAGCTGCTCTGTGCAGTTTTTTTTAAGACTTTTTTTTTTTAAGATTTATTTTATTGTTTTGACAGATAGAAAGAGATATTCATTTCCTCCACAGCACTTGACATACTTTGTACGCTATCTTCTTTTCCAACTCCTGTTAACTCGTGGAAAAAAAGGGCCATGTTTGTGTTGTCACCTTGTGAAGCTAGTTCTGAGCTCAGTGCCCAGTCCATGAAACCTTGGCTTGCCTGGTGCTTATGTTTACGACGAGCTGAAGCTGAACTGGATGCAGAATGATGGTGAAGGTGTTATTGTAAGTAAACTTGCCAGCTGGTAAAGGCAAAATGCAAAACAAGGGTTATGACCCTCAGCTCGTGTTCTGAGCTAACTAAAACGACATGATGCATTCACACTCTTGCCCTTAGAATTAAGGCAGCCTCCAGGTGGTCCTGCAGCCAGCAGGGCGCCTCTGAGTATGGCTCTCCCCACCTTAAATTATATCCTGGCTTTATCACTTTCTGTCTAGTTTTCTTTACCTGTAAAATGGAGATCATATTATCCCCTAGAATTGAGGTGAGTATTCAATGAGTAATTCTGTATAAAGTACTTAGAATGGCCTGGCATAGCAATCTCTCAATCAATAATAGATATTATTATTATTATTATTATTATTATTATTATTTATTTGTCACTCCGATGCTAGAGAAACACAGGTAATAAGCAAAGGTGCAAGAGCTCTGCCTATGGCTTCCTCCATCTAGTGTTCAGGGATAGGTTTTGAAGGGAGACGTCCATCTCTTTCTCTGATCAGATTCAGAATTAAGGGAGTTTTAATTTTGGTTCTTAGCATTTCTCCAGGACTCCAGGTTGTGTGGTCCAGAGAAGGTCACTACAGTCACTCTCCAAACACTGCTCCAGTCGGGGACTCAGGATCGGTGGGAGGCCCTGTCCTCCCGTGGCAGCCCAAGGAGCTGTGCATTCTCTCCCTCTGCTGCTCCTGGCAGGCAGAGCCTGGCCTTGTGAGCCAAGCTCGGGCCATTCGGCGTTTCTGCCTTGGAATCGCGGGTCCTGATAGGTCCCGGCGTTGGCGCAGGGTCAGACACAGGCTCTTCTTGGCAGCTATGGGAGATTTAAGGGTCCATGGTTGACATGACTGTCGGTGGTGCCACGTGTCCAGGAGTGATGATGTCCCTGGTGGAGTCCTAGGCGAATGGGTGGTATGTGTTTGATTTGTTCCTTTTTGTTTTGTGACATGTCCATTGTATTTTACACAGAGAAAATATACATAATAATGAAATCTGGTAGGAATTTAGTTGTATTGAACTATGACTCATACCATATAATTCATCTATTTAGAGGGTACAATTCATTGTTTTAGTGTATCCACAGAATTGTGTAACCGTTACCAAAATTCATTCTAGAAAATTTTTATCACCCTTTACCCCCCAAACCCTGTACCCACTTAGCAGTCATTTCCCTCTTCCTCCGCCCCTGCTGCCCCAGCCAGCATGACTCTCCTCTGCCCTCTTAGGTGGAAAGCTGTTTTTTTTTTTAATTTATTGGGGTGACATTAATCGATATCGATTACATTGTTTCCAGGTGTACAATTCTACATGACACTGTCTATACATCGCATTATGTGCTCACCACCCAGAATCAGCTCACTTTCCATCACCGTGTGTTTGATTCCCCCTCCCTACTCCCCCCCACCCATCTCCCACCCACCTTCTCCCTCAGGTAACCACTAAACTACTGACTGTGTCCATGAGTCTTTGTTTCTTTGTTCCTTTCAGTTTTATATTCCACCTATAAGGAGGTCATATGTTTCTTGATTCTTTCCTTCTGACTTATTTCACTTAATAAGATGTTTTCAAGGTCCATCCATGTTGTCACAAATTGCTGTATTTCATCTTTTCTTATTGCTGAGTAGTATTGCATTGTATAAACGTTCCACAACTTCTTTATCCAGTCATCTATCAGAGGACACTTTGGTTGATTCCACGACTTGGCCACCGTGAACAGTGCTGCGATGAACATTGGAGTATGTGTATCTTTGCAGATTAAGGTGGAAAACCATTCTTAAACCAAGATTTAAGATTTATATTTATTGTTTTTGACAGAGAGAAAGAGATATACAAAGACAGAGAGAGAGAGAAGAGGGAGGGCCCAGAACAGTCTCCATAGTTGCACATCATTGGTTTTTCCACATAGTTTCATTCCACAGGTGGGCGGGGCTACACAGGGCAGGACCTGGGCCAGGGTCTCACCCTGGTGAGAACTGAACTAGGGGCACTCCCCAGTTCAGCATATGGGTCCACCCGGGCCAGGGCCGGGATTCGATCCTCGGTCCCCAGGGCTGCAAAGTGAGCGCTTAACCCACTGAGCCATCCCGGCTTCTCCTTCAACCAAGATTTAAACTGTACATCCCTTCCCTTGGGGGAAAGTTCCTACTTTAGGCTTACATTAGTTACTTGTTGCTGTAGAACAAATTACCCCAAAATTTAGGAGCTTACTTGACATACATTTATTTTTTCATAGTCTTTATGAAGCTGTAGCCCAGGTACAGCTGAGATGGGTCCTCTGCTTCAGGATCTCTCACGAGGCAGCAATGTGTTGGCCAGGGCTGTGGTCGTACATGAAGGCTCAGTTGGGAACAGATCTGCTTTCCAGCTCATATGCTGTTGCTGGCAGGGCTTGGTTTCTGGAGGATGGTTGGACTGAGGGCCTCGTGTCCTTGCTGGCTGTTGTCTGGAGGCCACCCTCAGTTCCTTGCTTCATGGGCCTTCCCACCATGCAGCCTACTTCATCAAAGCCAATGTGGGAATCTACTAGCAAAAGAGAAGCCCTAGTCTTTTGTAATCCAGTCATGGAAATGACATTCCCTCAGTGTTGCTCTGTTCCTTTGGTTAGAAGCAAGTCACTCAGGGGAGAACACCACACAAGCCCTGCATACTGGGAAGCAGAGAGCACTGGGGCCATCTTGGAGGCTGTGTACCAAAACTGTTCTGCACTTCCCAGGAGTTCTGTAGGCTACTCAATATTTTTATACCACATTTCTTTTGGCGTGAGCTAATCAGACTTGGTGACTCTTACTTGCTTTCAGACCAACATACAGATAGATGCTCATCAACTTAACAATGGCATTATGTCCTGATAAATCAATTGTAGGTGGAAAGTATATAAGTTTTAAATGTATTTAATATACCTAACCTAATGAGCATCATAGCTTACTTAGTCTAGCCTACCTTAAATGTTTGGAGCACTTACATTAGCTTATAGTTGGGTAGTTATGTTGAGTTTCATCTTAAGAGTAATTGCTTTTTTCTTCTACTCACCAGAAGCAGGAGAAACAGATGGGCATTTTGTAGACATGTTGAGATGCAAAAACACAAAAAAACAATATCCAGAAACTTCTGGCAGCACGGTACTGTATTGATTGTTTACCCTTGTGATCGCGTGACTGACGGGGAGCTGAGTCCTAAGAGAGTGCCTTACCGCATATTGCTAGCCTGGGAAAAGGTCAAACTTCAAAATCGGAAGTACAGTCTACTAAACACATCCTGCTTTTGCACCATCATAAAGTCTACAAGTCCTAAGTTGAAGCTTTGTCAGTCAGGGACCGTCTGTACTTGCTTACTCTTCTGTAATATTGTGAACCTGGTTTTATGCCCCTTTCTCTGTGACTTTTTAACAATGCTAATTATTCCCCCTCCAAAAAACAAACAAAAAACCAGTTCTATGCCTGAATACTTTACTGACTCAAAGCCAGCTAGCTAGCATCCATCACAAACTAGTTTGAATATTAATCTCCACAAAGATGATAGAAGAGAGGTTAAGAACCTCTCAAATTAGCCTTATCAAAATAGAAAATCTGAGTCCTGTTAATGGAACAGCCCATAAATCATCATATCCAGCTCAGGGTTTTTGTAGTTTATCCTTATTTGGGCTATAGCCAGAAGGTTGCTTTCTTCCCTAGAGGTTCTGCAGAATTTTAGTATCAGAAGTCCAGTGCAAACTAGCTTAAGCAAAAAGAGAAAAAAAAGGAGGGGAAGCTGGGATGGCTCAGTGGGTTAAGCGCTCACTTTGCAGCCCCGGGGACCAAGGACCTAATCCCGGCCCCGGCCTGTGCGGACCCATATGCTGAACTGGGGAGTGCCCCCATTCGGTTCTCACCAGGGTGAGACCCTGGCCCAGTTCCTGCCCTGTGCAGCCCCGCCCACCTGTGGAATAAAACTATGTGGAAAAACCAATGATGTGCAACTATGGAGACTGTTCTGGGCCCTCCCCCTTCTCTCTGTCTCTGTCTCTGTATCTCTCTCTCTGTCAAAAACAATAAAAATAGATCTTTAAAAAAAAAAAAGGAATTTGTTGTTTCACATAAATAGGAGACCTCCTAGGGAGACTCACAAGATCAAAAGAAGAACTACAGAGCTCCCCAGCCTGTAACCAGTGGCTCTATGCACACAGCTCTCTCAAGCTCTCGTCAACATCTCCATCATCTTTGTGTCTCCCTCTCTGGGCCTCATCCCCTACTATTGCAATCATGCCTTGGTGACCGTTAGTCTTTCATCCAGAAGAGAGACTGGGTCTGGTCTTTATTCCCAATGTCAGAGTCAGGATACGATGGTAAGCCAGGCCTCGGCCACATGGTCACATTCCAGTTGCCAGAGGAAAGACCATGAAAAGCTACTGCCCAGTACAGGCTCTGACTCGAATCCATTGTCAGTGCCCCCTCCCCCTAGGCATTGACAGACCAACCGTGTAAGTGACCCCTGAAATATTTGAGATCCCAAAAAGGATAAGACAGTGCCATAGTTGGTGTTAAGGCCCTGCCTGGAAACTGTGGATTGGCCATTGTTTTTCATGGAGTCATAGAACTTATTTCATTGCACCCAAGATCCAGTATCTTAGCCCACTGGCAAAATAAGGTAACACTGAATTTTTTGGTATCAATTTCACTTGTTCCCTAACTACCCTACAGTTGGGAAAAATTATTGTAGAAATGTGAAGGCCAAGGATGACATGGGAAATAGCTGTCCATTTCATGCACTTATGACCGGAGTTAAATTACATTAACAAAGGAGGCCAGAACTTTTTACTTATTGCCACTTTCTGTGATTTATGGGCAGATTTTGATTTTCGGTTTTAACCTTTCAAGTAAGCCATGATTTGTCAGGTTCATGAAAATCACATGTATTCAGAGACTTATTCATCTTAGTGCCAAGGGTGAGTCTTATTTTTAGACTCATGGGATCTTGGATCTTGATCTTGGATTGAGTTCAATATCAGTTAGACTTGGTTCCTGGAAGATGTGATATTGTACTCCCTTTAAATACACATATTGTCACTGATGTTACCATAGTAATTCTTCCAAGGAAGTACTACAGGAAGTACTGAGTACTCATCCTGGTCTGAAACCCTTCACAATTGCTCAGGGATGAGATCACTTGTTCTTTGGGAGTTCTTTATGGAGGACCCTGCATGTGCTAAGTGCTAGAAGCAGTTGTGTAGGATAATCTGCCTGATCCTACCTACTTGTAGCCTGGTTTAGGACTCTACCCCCAGTTACGGAAGCCACTCACTTACAAATTTAGGTTGGGACCTAATATTAAGGATGACAGTGTGGTGCAGAGAAGTGAAGATAAAACTTGCCTGATGTCTCTCAGAAGCAAAGGAGCACGTAGAGGGCGGGAACTGGGTTCTTGGTTCAGACAGACTTGGGTTTGATGCTTAGCAAAGATACCTCCTAGCTTTGTGACACTGGGAAATAGCTCCCTTCTTTAAGCCTCTGTTTTCTCATTTGTAAAATGGGGCTAATAATAATACAAATGCAAAGGGATTGTTTGATATGTTAGAATGAGATAATTCAAGTAAGATGTTTAGCATTGTGTGGGCACGTTGGTTTAAAACCACAATGGTAGTTGTAATAATCTCAGGAATCATGATTATTTTTTGGACCCTGTGTGTCCCCTTTTCACCATGAACTTCTAACCTCTCCCAAGTCTCCATACACAGAGCAAACCATCTCTACCACCTGGGAATAGCTTGGGGCCTCTGGCAGAGACCTTAGGCTGACTCAAGTCTATATGCGATTCAGCTCTCAAAGACCTAGTTCCTCAACTATAAAATGAGACAGTAATACATGTTGTAGGGGTTAGAGATAATATATGTGAATGAGTGGCAGCTAATAAGCTCCACTGTAGGTTGAATTCTAAAAAATTCCTCCTCTGGCCATCTTTGCTAGCCCAGGGCATAGGGATGGTATAAGTGAAGATCTCCAGAAAACAAATCTTAGCTGTCCCTTATGTAAGCTTTACTGGCCCTGAGGTAGACTTCATTGCTTTTAGGTCTGGCCTGATTTCCTTCAAACCAAGATCTAGGGAACCATGATAATGGGCACTGACCCTTAGAAATACGCTCTTCACATAATTCATCCTGGCATGGATGTCAATTAAGAGGCAATATAAAGATCAATCTCATCTCCACCGAGAGTGGATATGTAAGACCAAATTATAAATGCATAGGAATGGGGTTGGGACTTTACATCAAGACTGGCAAGAAACATCAGCAAACAAAAGATTTGTTTGCTATAGAAAAAACTGATGTTCAAAGGTTGTTTCTTGAGGAAAGTTCTCTCTACTTATGCCTGGTATTGGAAAGCCCCAGATCAATATAAAGGCTGCCTTTTCCCAAATTATGTTTCTTCACACTGTATGCTCATCCCCTGACACCGTTTCACGTGGGTCTCTATTCGGGAGAGAAAAAACAAAACAAAACAAAGCATGGGGACATTTAGAAGCTCCGCGGCATCTGCTGACACTCTCCCTGCTTGTTCTTGCAGCCTACTTCTGCTTCCTCCTGACGGCTTTGGGTGTGACAGCTGGCGCTCATCGCTTGTGGAGCCACCGGTCCTACAAAGCCAAGCTGCCTCTGAGGATATTCCTGGCTGCTGCCAACTCCATGGCTTTCCAGGTGGGGATGGGTGGCCCTCTCTGCCTTAGGGGGCGCTGTGGGAGGAAGCACAGACAAGCTCCCCATTCTAGGCTCAGTGCTCAGGCCCCAAGCACTCTCTGCCAGTCCGAAGTTTTATGTTCTTGTAGCTTTCTGTACGTAAAATGTCACCCGTACATAGACTTTGTGGGTCAAGACATGCTGAACTACAGAGGAGGAAAGGAGATTTTTCCCTCCAGAGCACATGCGCTCAAGGTGCCCTGAAATACTCAACATTCTTCTGTCTCTACTGAAGGCCAAGATCTGTGCTGAGCATGCTGTATGCATATTGCATTTGATCCTCACAGTAACCCCATGTGCTATGTGTTATGTGTGTCCTCATTTTACAGATGAGGACATTAAAGCTTACTGAAGTTAAAGAACTTACCCAAATTATTATATCACTAAAAAATGGAACATCTAAGGTAGGCAAATGCAGATCTGATACAAAGCCATTGCTTTTACAAAACACATTTCTAAAGTCACCCTACAAGTTTGTGGTGGAAAGTCCATTCAGTATGGATTTGGAAGACATAGGATTGGAGTCTTACTCCGATGCTTGCTAGCTGTGAATCACTTACTCATCTCCAATTTCTTCATCTCTGGGATGTGAATGTAATTTCACTCCCAGAGTTCTTAAGAAATCATTGAAAATTGCAAGGAGCTCTAAAAATGTAAGACAGAGTCATTGCAGCACGATGACTGGGCCATATCCTGTAGGACTGTTCCAATCCTAGATCATTTTCCACCACTTTGGGGACTTTCTCAGAGCCAGAATTTTGGTTTGATCTGCCTGATTTCCCAATTCCTCATCTGACCCAGGCAGGGTAAGTGGGAACAACTTGTTTTCAGAGTTTCTGCTCATATATGAGGGCAGATGATTCCAACCCCTGTGTATTTTTACCCCTTGGGAAAAAATGGCGATTCCCCAAACTGCTTTAGGGTTCAAGGAAACAAGTGACCCAGGAGCCTCTGTGTGACCCTCAGACAACAAATCACATGGCCAGTTCTGCAGTGGGCCTTCCATCCTTAGAAGACAGCCTAACCCTAAGCATTTCTCTAAATTGCTCTGGTGACTAAGAATTCAAATTCCTATGTCAGCCTTCCCTCTAACATTTTGAACATTCATAAAACGAATAGGATCTAACACAATAGATCACTTTGGGAACACAGTTCATATTCTGAATTCCTACTGGTTGTGGTTCAGGCACAGTTGGGAATTAGTACCCGAGTCCTAGGGAAGAAGCTACTGCACACAAAGGAGCGGTCGGCAGCTTCTTGGTTTCCTGTGTTCACCACGGGCAATGTGAGCTATGCTGCATTCACTTTACTGTGACTTCAACCATCTTAGTTTAATGTTGTGCTTTGTTTATCATAACAATGCGTGTTGATAATGATAATTTAGAAACTCACCGACTTAGGTCTTAGATGCTATTTAGGACTTCACTTGGTAATTTCCAATTATTTTGTTCACGCAATTTATTAATTTTAGCCTCCAATTACACACATGTGTAGTTTTATCTTTTTTTTTTTTTTAAGGGAAAGAAAACAGGAATCCTCAACAATACAGAATTTCTACTCCAGGCTTTAAAGCATGCCAAGAATTTTTACAAGGATTTTAAAAACTATACGCTAGGGCAAACATTTGAATTAGTAAGACTCATAAGAATAAATACTGCATGAAAATATTATGATGCAATAAGATCTCACTAAATAAATCCAGCAATCCTTCCTGATTCTGACATAGGAGGTTAAGCACACATGTAGTTTTAAAGCACCTCTATTATTGGAATTTTATTTTCTAACATTCCTTGGAATTGAGAGCCTAATCCTCTTTTCCCAGTGAAACTATTTGTTTATAACTCAATTTTTGAGAACTGAAGTTTTCTTAACATGACAGCACATAACAGACCATCACACTACAATTTTAAATTTACTTTGGGGAGAAAGTACATTGTAGGCCCAAGTACTAGAATAAATTCTTGGCTTTGCCATTTGCTAGATTCTGTTTCTTTATCTGCAAAGGATGGCAAGTAGTAATAATTAACTCACAGAGTTGTTGGGAGGATGAAATAATAAATAAAAAGTGCCCATGTCATAGTAGCACTTAGTGAATATCATTCCCCCTCTTCTTCATGAGAATTAACACACCATCTCATTCATTTCTGCATTTTAGTGCTTAGTTCGTACAATAGACAACATTCATGATTGTTAAATGAGTTAATAGTTTTAAAAAGTACTTTTACAAATCATCACATTTGAACTATACATACTTCTTCCAGGCCCACATTTGTGGTGTTTTTTGTTTGTTTGTTTGTTTGTTTTTTGTTCTTTTGTTTGTTTTTTGTTTTTGTTTTATTTATCCAACAAATATTTGCTGAGCACCTACTATGAGGCAGTCACTATTTCCCACTGGAAATGGCAGTGCTTCATAGGTCTGGGGTTTTATACCAATGTCACTTAGACCTAGGTGAGAGGTATCTATAAAATCAGCATAGGGCCAGTTTCCACACAATGCATAACTGTGTCAGAATGAAAGAATGCAGTCAATCCAAACCACTTAACCCTAGACGAGAACCACCTAAGATAGTAAAAACTGTGCTGGAATCTGCCTGTCTAGGGTATTGACAGCCTTGACTTAATGCAGAATCATTGATTTAGCATCCCTTGGATGTCTCCCTGGGTTTTTAAAGATAGTTTCAAGGGTTCTCGTCTGCTTTCTTTCATCAGAATGGTCATGCCTTTGGCCAAAATGGACGAGTCATGCCATGGTTATCTTTCTTTGAGGATCAGAAGGGTTTTTGCTAGACACTGCAAATAAGATCTTGCTTATCAAAAACAATCTTCCTAAAATTAGGACTTAAAACATTTGAAACTCCCTTTTTCTTCTGTAGAGGATGTATGTACTAGGCAGGGGGTGATAGTGGGAAAGGTACTTCTGGTCTGAAAAGATCTCTGCTGTTGTCTTTGGGTTTTCCCAGAGACCTTTTCATAAATAGGTACTAAGGCTTTTAGTTCTTTCAGTTGAAATTCCCTGTTATTACACAGGAGCCCTATTGACATGGAGACAAGTAGGGAGCTTCTATAGTCCTCTAGGGTCTCAGTCTTGGTGACTCTGAGTTGAGTATTTCCCTTCCCCAATGTGTCAGGTTTTGGTGAAACCCAGCTGATGAGGCTCTGATAAAACAGTTTCTCTTGAGGCCAGATCTTGCTAAGGAGAACGGAGAGATCTGCGGTTATTTCCCTCCTTTTCCTGCTGGAAGAGCAAGGGGGTTTTCTCAGCTGTTCCTAACCAGAAGCTGTAGGGCTGAAGGTAAAATTCTTGGCATCGTGGAGCCCCCTAGCATAGGGCCCTCTAGGAGTTTTCATTCTCAAGCTCGTCCACACTGAGCCTCCAGCAGTTCATCAGTTACAGCTTCAAGTGGTCCTACCCATCCTGTGGCAGCTGCAGGCTTTTGCTCCTGGGCCTCTGTGTCCAGTGGGCTGTGATTAACTGCCTGTTTGTCTCTAGTTTTCAGGGCAGCAATTTGCCTGTGACCTTAATTCTGTTGGATCTAAGAATTATTGACGTTCAGTTCATTTGACTTTTTTTCTTTTTGCGAGGATAAGAATATCTGCTTTCAAGCTCTTTACATGTCAGACCAGAAAGTGGAAGTTACAGTGTGACTTGTAAATATAAATATGTCAGGTAAATCACATGGTCATGGGCCATGAACTTTGGGAGGTAAATAACAACAAAAGAACAACAATGTTTTGAGTGCTAAATGCATATTAGCACTTCTGACAATACCCCTATAAAGTAGATACTGTTATTTCCCCCCATTTGACGGAAGAGAAAATTAAAAGAAGCTATGTAATCTAACCAAAGACATACAGATGTGAGTGACAGAAAGGGGATTCTAGGGCAGGTAGCTTGACTCCAGAGGTCACCCTCTCACTGTGCTCTCCTGCCTCTTCCAGAATTGAAGTGTATATTTATCCTTTCAGTTTGCAAATCCATGTGCCAAGCATTGTTTCCAGCACTGGAGAACAAGACAGACAAGGTCCCTGTCCTCATAACATGTATATTATGGTAGGGAGAGAGCAAATCAATAAACAGAAGCACATGAATTTAAACAGAGCGATGTGATAAAGAATGACAGGGAGGTGGCTTCTATAGAGATGATGGTCAGAGAAGACCTTGCTGAGGAGGTGACGTGATTGCTGAGACCTATGCGAGAGAACAAGCAGAGTAAAAGCACTCCATACAGAAGGAGCAAAGCAAAGTGGGAGCAAGTGTGGTGTGTTCAAGGAAGTGAAGGATCTGATGGGACTGGCCCGCATGAGTGTGGGAGACGGTTCTAGGAGATACCAGAGAGGCGGACAGGGGCCAGCCCAGTGCAGGACTCTGCCAAACATAGCAAGAAGTTTGGGTGTTGTTCTAAAAGCCATGGGAAGGTACCGCAAAATTGTAGGCATAGGAGTGACATTGAAAAATGGCACAAGGAAACCTCAGACCACAGTCATGAAACCCCAGAGATTTTGTGCCAGATTCAGGATCGTTGACCAGCCCTTAGGCTGGGTCTTTGTGGGCGTGCGCATTGAGGCGGGCGGCTTGGATATGAGGCAGTGCTCCGCAGGAAGTCTCAGGGTGTTCGCAGCAGCAGGTAGCGGCCCATGGTTAGAAGGAGAACAAAACACAGGAACACGACTGCAGGCTGGAGAATCCTTCATTAACCTCACGTGGCTGGCTCTCTGTGCAGGTTCTAACTCTCACTGCAGACTTCCCAGTTCAGTGTTTGCCACCTTTCCTAGGCCCCAGCCTGCGCTTCAGATGCACAGCTTTTCTCCTGCACGTCAGAAGCAGGTGTGACTTCCTCTTTGTAGGGTGGGTGGATGCTGTCAGTCTCCTCCTGTGTACACAGACAGCAGCAGAAGCGATCCTGACCCTGACATCCTGAGAAGCTGTCCCCCGGGCAGTTTGGCACGCCATGCCTCCCAGTGTCATCCTACATGGCATTTTGCCCTCCTGGTACAATGAAAAGGCAAGCAGGAAGGACAAATGGCTTGGCTGTCTTTGAGCAATGTTTTTTCTGCTCATTATAATGGTGATTTATAGATTCATTAAAACATTATTGCTATATATGTGCAACAGGGATGTCCAACATTTTGGCTTCCCTGGGCCCGATTGGAAGAATTGGCTTGGGTCACACATAAAATAGCCGATGAGTTAAAACAAAATCACACACAAAAAAATCTCATGTTTTAACAAAGTTTACAAATTTGTGTTGGGCCGCATTCCGTCCCACATGTGGCCTACAGGCCATGGGTTGGACCATCTTGATGTACAGCTTGTAACTCCAGTATTGGCAGGATACTCTGACAGATGACAGGGCAATGACAGGGCAGAGAGCAGAGGTGTGTGCAGGTGTGTGTGTGTGTGTGTGTGTGTCCGTGTCTGTGTGTGAGAGAGAGAGAGAGAGAAGAAACTCTCCTGAGGTTGCTATAATTTCCATCTGTACTTACCTGGCAGGATTAGCTGTACTTCCTACCAGCAAGTATGTACTCTTTAAGGTAGAGATTTAAATGACTCCACATCCCTAAGATGCTCCACTTCCTTCTTTGTTGTGGATCTGGGTCAGCGAAAGCCGTGAGAAGAGGGAAGCCACCTCAAAGGAATGAAAAAGTGATAGCCAGAGGTAGCCTGAGAAAAGAGAGTGATTCTATATTCCGTGGACACACCAACCATGAGGGCTAGTCTGTCCCTCATGCTGCTCTCTCAAACGTAGCAGAAATGTAGCAGAAACACATGCATGTTACACTCTTCGTACAACAGAGGTATTCCATAGCATTTCAAGGTGATTAAATTTTTGTAAACAAAAAATGTATACTTTAAAGGAACACAGAGAGTTTTCACTTAAAGACTACTTGGTAAAGTCAGGAGTATTTTTGTAAACAAATAGCTACCAGATTTTATATGTAAATTTGTCTCACATCTATATTGGGAAAAAAAAAAGATACACTTGTTTAAGATGACTACATGCAACCCTGTCGATTTGGAAGCTGTTCTGAAACATTTTCAAGGTCAATGTGTTATTCTGCCTCCTTTCCATAAATCGTTAGAAGTGCTGAGACAGGGCACCTCCTTAACCCTGCTCTCTCCCTTGTCAATCTCTCCCTTTCTTAGAACCACAGAAGTTTAGAGCTGGGGGCCCCGAGAAGCCAAGTCTCATTACTTTTCTAACAACTGAAGAAACTAAGGCCCAAGTGCCTGAGCCCATTTCTGTTTATTTCCCCACATTGCCTCCAAAAATGTTTATGGGTGTTGAAGGCGACTGTTTTGCAATGCAGTTCCTTGACAAGCTATTTTTTTTCCTGTACCTGTCACCAACCATTTGCGTTGAGATAGCATGTTGTCACTGCTTATTCTTTATTGCATTGCTCTCCTGCCAGACACTGTTAAGTTGCTGCTTTCTAGGTTTCCCAGCCCACTGATTATTTTGCATTTGGCATGATTTCTCTCCCAGCTGCCTTCATTTGCATTTTTCCTAAATCATACCACATTGTGATAATTTCTATTTCTATTTTTAACCTTTTTAGATCCACCTGTGTTATTTCTCTGTTCTCAAAGATGTCTGCAGCACCTCTTAATTTGGTACCAACCAACAATCTTATTAACAAATTGTGTATGCCTTGTTCCCAGTCATTAGTGAAGATGCTAAATAAAACTACTAGATCTAACAGATACATTGGAGCCTTCCATTAGCTGCCTCCCCTCATTAGATACTGAGCTGTTTTTCATCTTTGGTTCTTGTTTATCAACGTTTGGGCTTTTCAATCATCCTGTTCTAGTTCCTACTAGCACCAACCAGAGGTCTTGTCACAGAAATATTTCAAGGGTCCTATTTTGTATGCCTTATTAAGCGCCAAAAGATACAATAGCTGTAAGAATCATTGAATTAATTTTAATTAATGGTAAAATTTACAGAGCTTCATATGCCAGAGGAAATTTCTAGTCTTGCTTTTCAAAACACTTTTAGAAGGTAGACACATTTTATTGTCAAATTCCTTCTTCTATTCACTCTTACACAGCTTTTTGTATAAATCTGCTAGTTAATTCCTTTTTAATATAAAGGTACATAAATCACTACATGCTCATGAGGGACACAAGAGATGTATAAGATATGACCCTTGTCATGAGGAGTTTATGATCTGATAAAGTGGGCCAGATTAATATACCATAAAGAGGGAATCTTACAAGATAATGTGGAATTAAACTTCTCAAAAGCTTTTTTTTTTTTTTAAGATTTTATTGATTTTTGACAGAGAGAAACAGAGACAGAGAGAGGACAGAGAGAAGGGGGAGAGCCCAGAGCAGTCTCCATAGTTGACATTAGTTTTCCATATAGTTTCACTCCACAGGTGGGCACAGGGCTGCGCAGGGCAGGAACTGGGCTGGGAGCCTCCCGCATAGGTCCCGGCAAGAACTGAACTGGGGGCTCACCCCAGTTCAGCATGTGGGTCCGCATGGGCCGGGGCCGGAATTCGATCCTCAGTCTCCAGGGCTTCAAAGTGAGCGCTTAACCTTCTGAGCCACCCCGGCTTTCCCTCAAAAGCTTTATACTGCCTCTTAGGGGCACACAAATATGAATATGGGCTAAGGGAGTAAGCTAAAGCCTAATGCAGAAGAGGGGTTTTGAGCTGCACCTTGAAAGGTGGAAAGGATTTACCTGGGCAATGAAGAAGGGCAGAAGACAGGGGAAACACTAAACAGAGGTGGAGAGAGAGGAACGATCATGGAGCACTGCATGAGGTCCCTGCGTGGCAGAGTCAGGCTTATTGAAGAAGGATATTGATGCTGTGTAGTGTGTTGTAAAACCAGGTACTTGCATGACATCTGTCACTGGGTGTCTTTATGCATCTCAAAATCAAGGTACCCAAAATCCAAGTTGTGACTCTACCTTCTCCAAAACTACTTTTCTCCTAGTTTTTCACACCAGAAATCTGGGTGTCATCCATGGTTTCTCCATTTCTCTAATCATCCCTCATCCAAGCTTTCAACCAATCTCTTCTACTTCTAAATGATATCTTGAGTCTTCTTGCTCCTTGTCTCTGCTGACCTCTAATTCAAGGCACGATCATTCTTGTCTAGACCACTGCAAATGTCTCATAAACTGGTCTTCCTCCTTTAACATTTGCCCCTCTCCACACTGCAGCCAGACAGAGCTTATTGAAAATTAAACCACTGTCTAGCAAGAAAAAAAAAAAGAAAACCTCTTTCAGTGGTTTGGCATTGCATTTGCAGTGGAATCCAGCTTTGTTGTTATGGCCTTAAAGGCCCTGAGTGATCAGGCTTTTGCTTAGTCATGCTGTTTTCACGCCAGTGGGTGCTCTTCAGTACAATTCTGACGCTAACCACGCAAGTTAGTTACTGTCAGATCCCACACAGTAAAGCCTCAGTTCTTACTACCCTTACGTGATTGCCCCAGCTTCAAATGCCAGCCACAGGGAGGATCTCCATGCCTCCTATACCACTGACTAACAGTCTACTACACATTCAGGGATTCCCTCCATTTCCTTAGGCTTCACATTTTGCTAGAACAACTCACAGAACTCAAGAAAGTTCTGATTATTAATACTCTTCCAGTTTTATTATAAAGAATACAAATCAGGACCAACCAAATGGAAGAGACACATAGGGCAAGGTATGAGAAGATCTCTCCCACAGAGCTTCCTCGTCCTCTCCTGTAGAGTGGAGGTGGGTTATCCTCCTTGCACATCCAGGATGCTCCTCCAAGCCTCGGTGTCCAGAGTTTTTACTGGAGATGCATTAGGTAGGTGTGGTTCATTCAATAACTGGTCATGTGATTGGTCTCAGGTCTTCATCCCCCTTCCTCTCCCAAAGTGCCTACCCTCTATTCACATGGTCGGTCTTTCTGGTGACCAGCCCTGATCCTGAAGCTATCTACGGGCCACCATGCCTCCCCTCACACTACTTCTCTGCCAGTTTTTCCCCATCAGAAATCTGGGTGTCCTCCATAGTTTCTCCCTTTTCCTAATTATTTAGAGAATGATTCTCGATTTCCTGTCACTCAGGAAATTTCAATGCTTTTTTGTTTGTTTGTTTGTTTGTTTGAAATTCTGTGCCAGGAACCACCAGGGACAAACAGCAGATATAGTCTTATTATACCATGATCCCTCTCAGACCTCATCTTGCATCACTCTTGCCCTACCTCCATTCACCCAACACACTGGACTCCTCTTAGTTCCTGTTCTGTGCCAAGTCCATCCCTCCACCTGAGACAATTCCCTCATTCCTCTTCACTCCCACCTGCCTCTTCTTAAACTAAAGAGTGCCTGATTAGAAAGTCTTTGCCTTGCTCAGTGGCCCCCTTGTTATTCCACATACTTATTTGCTTCATAGCATTAGTACCAGTATGAAATGATGTTGACTTCATTTACTTTATGTTTGTCTCCTCCATAAAATATAAATTTCTTCAGGATGTAACCTTGACTGTCCTGTTTCTTTTTTATCTCCTAGCACATACCAACAGTCAGTAAGTATTTGTCAAATTAAAGAATCAAGTGGGAATGATAAGAATGATTAGGCCAGTTGAAGCTCTTTGATCACCAAGAAGAAGTGTTTTAGACTTGATGAGACAAGTAATATGGAAAAGTTGTGAGATGATAAGCAAGGGAATGATAGATTATTTTTGAAGTATGAATATGGGGAGTATGGTCTCAGTATGACAAGTGTATTGTGGAAGGGGAAAGGACTAGAGGCTTGAGGCTTTAGAAGGCTAGTCCAGGAGTCCATGACGAAAGCCCGAACAAGAGTAATGGGGTAGAAATGGAGTGGAAGGGGAAAATCTGAAATTTTTAAAGAACGATGCCCTTGACTTTTTTCTTTTTAGTTTTAACTTTTTATTTTTAAATAAATTCAAACTTGCAAAATACCATGAAGAACTATATGCTTTCACTGAGATTCTCTAGTTATAGACATATTGCCTCGTTTCCTTTATTATTCTCTTTTTCTCTCCATATATGTGTATGGGCATTCTTCTATGTTTTGTTTTGTTGTTTTTTCTGAATCATTTGATAGTAAGTTATAAACATTGTGCTTCTTCATCCCTAAATACTTCAGTGTGTATTTTCTAATAAGACATTCACATGAACACAGTACATGTACCAAAATCAGAAGAATTAACATTGAGACAATACTATATCCAGGATCCTTGTCTAAGAACCAATTCAAGATACAGCATTACAATGAGTTGTAATGTCTCTTCAGTCTCCTTTCATCTGGAATAGCTCTTTGATTTTATGATGGGGACATTTTTGAAATGTATAGACCAGTTATAGTATAGACAGCTCCTCATTTTGGGTTTGCTCACACTTTCTCACAACTATAATCAGATTGTGCATTTTTGGCAGGAATGCTACATTAATGATCTTGTGTCTTGAGCATCAAACAAGAGCCAGATGATATCGCTTTGTCATATTATTGGTGGTATGAGCTTTGGCTACTTGGTTTAGGTGGTATCTGCCTGGTTTCCTCACTGTACAATTACTATTTTTCCTTTTTAGATTATTGAGTAATTTATGCTGAGATACTGTGAGCTATGTCAGTATTTTTTCATGAACATTTTATATAGTAGTTTTAGCATACATATTGGTGATGCTTTCTTGAGTCAGTTATTGCATGACACCCACAAAAATGATGATTTTCCTAACTGCATAACTTCTACATTTGTTGGTTGGTTATTTATTTATTTTATTATGTGCTCATGGACTCTTATTTTATTAAATGGATTTAGGTCCATTACTATTGTTATTCATCTTTATTTTAATTGTTAAATTTATTGGGGTGACATTGGTTAGTAACAATTACATAGTTTCCAGGTGTACAACCTTATATTACATCACCTATGCATCGCATTATGTGCGCACCACCCAGAATCAGCTCTCCTTCCATCACCGTATATGTTGATATTCATCTTAATGCTCCAAATTGTTAATTAAATTACTCCAGTTTTCAGGGAAGCCGGGATGACTCAGTGGGTTAAGAGCTCACTTTGCAGCCCCAGGGACCGAGGATCGAATCCCGGCCCCGGCCCGTGTGGACCCCTATGCTGGACTGGGGAGTGCCCCCAGTTCGGTTCTCACCGGGGTGAGACCCAGGCCCAGTTCCACCCTGTGCAGCCCTGCGCCCACCTGTGGAATGAAACTATGTGGAAAAACCAATGATGTGCAACTATGGCGACTGTTCTGGGCTCTCCCCCTTCTCTCTGTCTCTGTCTCTGTCTCTGTACCTCTCTCACTCTCTCTCTCTCTTTCTAAAACAATAAAAATAAATCTTTAAATTACTCCAATTTGTTCACTGGAAGGCAATACAAATGGACTCTTATGTCCTTTTTGACATATTACCATCATTTTAAGAGCAAATCTTTACTTCCTGGCACAACAACATATGCCAAGGTTCTCTTGTGGTTTTTGCTGCCCTAGTCCTGACATCAGCCTTTTCACCAAAGTGCCCGACTCCCTTTAGTGAGAAATGGTATTTACAACTAAGATCTGGGAGTGAGGTGGGTCCACTGCTACTGAGCTGTCTTTGTTTCCTAGGTCCTTTCTTCCTTGAAATTTTGACTTCATTGAGTAAAGTAGATCTAGATCAAGAGACAACAATGGTGGTCATATCACAGACCAAAAAAACCCCACCAAAACCCAAATTGGGAAGATTCACAGAAGGCCAAGTTGTCTACCAAGGGGATCATCCAAGCCATTTTTAAAATGTGTGTTAAAAACATGTTTTATAAAAGTATAAAAGTCTTATTTGAATACATTCTCAACTCATGGACACAGTCAATAGTTTAGTGGTTATCTGAGGGTAAGGGGGAGGGGTGAGGACATAGTGAGGGCCATCAAATATATGGTGATGGAAAGAAAATTGACTGTGGGTGGTGAGCACACAATGCAATACACAGATGATGTAATGTAGAATTGTATAACTGGAACCTATGTAATTCTTACCAACCAATGTCACCCCAATAAATTTAACAATAAAAAAAAATACATTCTCATTGTAAGACTTTTAAACAAGTGAGTAATATGAAATACTCCTTTCCTTCTTTGCAAGTTTTGAATGCGGTCAAACACTTTAAATTACTAAAACTGGCTTTTCAACACTGCACAGCTTCTAAAACCTCCCAAGGCCAAGGGCCACATGAAGGCTAGACAGCAGGTGGGGACCTGTTCTCCTGAAGCTTCAACTTGCCAGATGGTATAGACAGCTGCGAGGCCCTTTTGGGGGACTTTCTGAGCTTTTCTTACAGATTGTCAGAGTTATCTGGGGGGAAATCATTGCTGACCCAGTATCAACAATGGGGAAAGCACCAAATGTTCTTTACAGTATGAATAATACAATATTGGCATCTGAACTGGAGGAGATTATACTCAGACTCCGGAGACTGAGATAAAAGTCTATTTCAAATGAGCCTTACAGTCCCTACAGACTGGAGACAGCAGTGTCTTTCCCTCTTAGACCCAAACCCTTGATGTAATGACTTTTTTCTCAGACAGGATGCAATTTACTCACAAGACACACACTCTCTCTCTCTCTCTCTCTCTCTCTCTCTCTCTCTCTCTCTCTCTTCCCGCTAAAATCTGCCTGTTCAAGCTGACATGTCATTCCTGCTCCTAGTTTCTTTTTCACTATTGACTGGAAACAAAGATGTATTATGAATACAAGTAGAATTCCCTTTGGCTGTGTTTTGAGGCCACCTGGTAAATTTCCCCTTTTGAAACCTTAAGCAGCCACACAATCAAATTAGAGGAAAGAACAAGCACACTGGTGTCTGATTAGAAGTAAGCATCTATTTGGCACTATGCTTGGAGGAATGTGATCAATGATTCTGGTCTCAGGTCTGTTGAATGGGACGAAATGCTATTTACAAGTAGCCTTTATTTTGCGAACTCGTGGAAATTATGTGGGCCTTAAAAGACAGTCTCCCCAATGGCCATTTAGAGGACTGGACTCTCGAATTTCTTCTGAACATAAAAGGGAGTAAGGGAAAGGCACTGACAGAGCAGGTATTTTCATAATCTGCTTTAGTGGAGTTTTTGAGATTGATTACTTTGCTCAAATCCAGATAATACTCAAAGGCTGTGCTTATAGATAGAAATCACCACATGATCAATTTCAATTTTTACACTCTCAGCAGGGACCCTGTGTAGGTATATAATCCACGATGGTGAAGTGATAAAGCTACATGACACAGGGTGGGTTTAAGTAAACACTGTCACACAGGTTGAAGAGTGATTGATTAGTGCTAATAAGAACAAAGATGAAAGAAGGGTGGTGTAAAGATATATAACTGACTGGATTACTAGATGAATCTTACAATTTCATTTTTTCCTAATGTAGGGCTGATGGAAGAAGCTGGGGTTTTTTTGTTTGATTCTTTTTTTAAGATTTATTGTTTTGACACAGAGAGAGACAGACAGCCAGACAGACAGAGACAGAGAGAGACAGAGAGAAAGGGGAGGGCCCAGAGAAGTCTTCATAGTTGTACGTCATCAGTTTTCAACATGGTCTCGTTCCACACAGGTGGGCGGGGGCCGAGCAGGGCAGGAACCCGGCCAGGGGGGCCTCGGCATGGGAGACACACCCCCTCGAGCTGGGGTCTGAACCTGGGGCCTCCCACATGGTAAGCTTACCCTGGCAAGAACCAAACTGGGGGCCTCCCCCATGAGAAACACACCCCAGTTCAGCATATGGGGCTGCATATTATGACTGTGATCTACCAGAACCGACCATTAAGTATAATTTCTAAGTTGCAAATCAAATCATTTGTTAATTGATTTATTAGAATGCGTAAGTCTTTAGGTTTCAGGAGTTGCTGAGGATTTCATCATGGCCACTATCAAAATGTGCACACACAGCGTGAGAAGACAGAGTACACATACCTGAGAGTCAGCTCACTGATGGAAGTTCACCATTGCTCTGTGCCTCATGTATTTTTTACTTTCTGTGAAACGAGGATGATGGAGTGGCACAAATCATTTCAGAAAAGAGTGATCGGCACGATGTACACACAGGAGGCTGAGAGGTGACTAGTGTGTTGCTGGGGCTATGGCAGTGGCTGCAGACTGTTTCTTCTCACTCCCTACCTCTGGAGGTTTGCTTAGCCAGCTCTCCCCCCTCATCAACCCTCAGCTTTCCCTTCCACACTTACTCTACCAAACACCTTAGGTACACACAGCTATCCATCAAACACAAATGCTTTTCACAGGCTGGCTTCCACTCTCAATCACTCTAGGATAGAAGCAAAATGCAGATAAATAGAAAGAAAAAGACCCCTGAGTGAGCATATGAATCTTGTTCCCTTTCTGTCCTATTGTTGGCTTATATCTTGTTCTTTGAGTCTTGTTTACACTGGACTCAGCTTTAGAGTTAAAAACAAAACATTAACAAAGGATTTAAAAAAATGCATCTTAAAGCATTTCTCGGCCCCGATTGTGTGCTCGATTATTTGGAATGTGTCCAAAACCCTTGCTTCACTCCACTGTTGCAGCCAAAGTGGCTTTTGTCAGGAAGGTATCATGGAAGAGGAATTAAAATAAGTAAATATCTCTGTCTCAACTTGTCTTTATCACCATTCTTTTGTCATTGTATTAGGATTAATTTTGTGAGAATAATGTTTCTAGCCCTTCGGAATGCTCCACTTAGAGTTGTTATAAAGTTGCACTGAGATAAAAATGAAGGAATCAATATAACCTTTTAATAATAAAGATGAGGGATGCTGGATAGCTCAGTGGTTAAGCGCTTTGTCTCTCCATCCCAAGGTTGAGGGTTCGATTCCTGCCCTGGCCCGTGCAAGCCCATAGGCTGAACTATGGCGCAGCTGGTAGCTGCAGGGATGCCTCAGTGGCAAGGGTGCTGGCTTCCCATGTGGGAGGTCCCCCTACCTCACAGCCCCACATCCACCTGTGTGAAATGAAACCATGTCACAACTAATGATGTACAACTATGGAGACTGCTCTGGGCCCTCCCCCTTTTCCTCTCTCTTTTCTTTCTCTCAAACAATAAAATAAATCTTAAAAAAAAAAGAAAGAAAGAAAGATGACAGACCTCTGTAAAAGACCCTTTCCCCCTTCAATTTTTTTTTTTTTTTTTTTGAGAATAAGGTAAATATCTCATTGAAAGGAGTGTGAACTAAGAACCAAAGGCGAGCCATCTTTGTTCCATTACTGTTTTGACTTAAATGAACTTGAGTAAATGTTTTCTAAGCCTTAACTTTGCCATCTGTAAACTGGGGAGGAAGTTTTTCCTTTTCTTCCTATGTTCAGATGGGTATTGCAATAAAAGCAGTAAACTAATGCAAAAGGGATAAATTATTCTAGTTGGCAATGGTCTTGACTGACATTTGAAATTTCTTCCCAACTCCAGATTCTGTGATTATAAATAATAAATGCTTTCACTCTTTCCAACCACTATGTTTACATACACTGGTAAAATCTAAGTTTTCTTATTACATTAAGTCAGTATACTGTTTGCCTTACATAGAATCCTAAGCACCTCTTTTCTCTTTATATTCAAGCTAAGCATATATTTTTAGGGTCTTCCTGCCTCCCCACTCTCTGTCCTATTACCCAGAGGTTAAGCAAATTTTAAAAGTTTTCAATGTTGTTATGGGATAAACAAGGTTGAGTACCTGTCCAGTAGCATTGGGGGAGACAAAGAACCCAAAAAGTCAATGAACTCCATTTTGATTAAAAGAACTGTTAGAACTTTGATAATAAAACAGTTCCCTCTTTTCAACATCAGCAGGTTAAAGCCAATATTTGTGAAATTGCATATTGTATGAAAATATGACTAAGTACTATGTAGTATGGTATAACTATTATTATTATTTTTTAAAAGGACTTATACACTATATAATTTATTTTTATTTGCAGGTTAATTTCCCTATCAAAAGCATTGCTTCCAACCTAATTTGCCTTCTCAAGGTTTTAAAAACGTTATTAGATAGAAACAAAACTAAACATAAATTGGAAGTCTATAAATTTCACTCCAATCAATGTCACCCCAATAAATTTAACAATTTAAATAAGTAAATAAAGTTCACTGGCCCATGGATATAGATAAGGTTTCATTAATAACACCAGCCTAAATGCCATTGGTTCTGTCCCCTGATATCTCGTCTAGGACCTCCAGGCCCCTGACTCCCTCCCATGTCTCCCATCGTGGGAGGGTCAATAGGGTGTGTTCCCCATGTGTGCTTGAGCCCCACCCTGACTGTGGGTTTGGCAGAATCTGCTGGACTCTTATGTTTCTCCTTCCTTGAGCAGAAGAGTTTGCCTTGGTATCCAGTGAATACTGCCTGCCCTTCAGGCATGGCAGCTTTTTCACTTGGTAGATATGACCAAGTAACACCAGATTGTCCAAGAAGCCCAAGTCGCCTCCCTTCCCTTTCTGTGACGCACTGTTAGAGCAGTCTTCAAACAGTAGTATCTGTGGCTTGGTATTTTACAGACGTTTGGTGAAGTAGCTCTTTGGGGTTTTTCTTACTGGCTTCTTGCTCTCCGTAGATTGGACATGAGGGCCCTTGAGCAGGGGGAGGAAGAACAGAGAGATCTAGGCCCAAAACCAACCCCCTTTCATACTTGAGATTCCCTCTCTCTTCTGACAACCAAGAGTTGTCCTGAGACTGGTCTCCTTGATGTGAATAGCCTCCACCAGAGCTTTCTTTCAGGTTTCCCCACCGTTTCACTCACCGTGCCTGAACCTCCTGCAGTGGGCACATCCCAAACACAAGCTAAGATTCCTACAAATGAGGAGTTACTCCTGTTTAGATGCAGATCTCCCCAGACGAACCCTAAGGATTCAGCTTGAGGTTGAGAGATTGTGGGTTGAGGATGGGAGCAAAGTGGAGGTCAGTGGTGAGGATGGAGGTTGGAGGACAGGGGAACCTTACAAGAAGGCTCCAGCGTGCTGTGTGTCTTCACTCAGGGTCTGCATTCTCTCTGCAGAATGACATCTTTGAGTGGTCCAGAGATCACCGGGTCCACCACAAGTACTCAGAGACCGACGCTGACCCGCACAATGCCCGCCGGGGCTTCTTCTTCTCCCACATTGGGTGGCTGTTTGTTCGCAAGCATCGAGATGTCATTGAGAAGGGGAGAAAGCTTGATGTCACTGACCTGCTGGCTGATCCTGTGGTCCGGTTCCAGAGAAGGTAAGTGAATGGACAGTTGTCGCTCAGGGACAGGACCAGGAGATAGCGAGCATAGTGGACACAGTAATATCCTGATGATTTGGTCATATTGTTAGGATTTCTCTCCGTTTATTCATTTCCTTTTGCTCATTAAGTTTTCCCTGTTCATACATTTGGTTTGAATTTGAATTTGAAGTTGAAATAGATTTCCTTTGGGCCCAGTGAGATTTTCTTCAGACCCATCTGCATAGTTAATTGTATAGAATCTGTCTCCATAGTTTCCCCGGTCCACCTTCGTGTTTCCCTGGGGTGCTGAGAAGGGTGGGGAGGATTGGCTGTATTTTATCGATACACGTGACTCCAACAGGTAAGCTCTCCCCAGATCTCCTGCTCTGTTCTCTTGGAATTCTCTTGTGATGAAGTCTCCCCTCCCGTCACTCCTAGAGATGTTACACCAGTAGGTTTCTGTGCAGAGAAAATGTGACTGTGGAACAGAGAGCCTGAAAGTGCTTGTGTGCACTAATGGTGTCACCGGCCACATTCAGTCATTTGCAGGGTGAATCTACTTTCCACAAGCACATGGAGCAAGATGGCCTGTAATTGTGCTGACAAGTAGGGAGCAGCGGCTGCTCCCCTTTTAACGAGGCATTAAGCAGCATGGACTATTGGTCTGGGTCTGCAGCATTGGCCACGATAGAGCATTTACGTATACAATAAATGGGCTTGTTGCCTCAAAGCAATGGATTTATGTTTTGCATTCAAAGCTCAACATATTGTTCTAAAGAGGGACAATTTGTGAATCATCCTCTGGTTAGAGGCTTGAGATAATATGATGAACAAGGGGTTACTAAAGCTCATTTCCACGACAAGCAGGACTCATTTGAGGACTTATCCAAACAGAATCTCCGGAAAATGGAAATAGAGACTTTGCCTTTATCTGACATAAGAGGCCCTTGCATAAAAGGAAGTATGGCTGGAAATATGCTCATTTCCCCCTCCACCTTTCCTTTTACCTTGGAAAGGATAGTAGAGCATAGTGAGAAAATGGAGGACCAGGGCAGACTGCCCAGATTCAAATTCTGTGGCTTTTTCACATACTAGCAAAAGTACTGGCCACTCTGAGGCTCAGTTTTAGCTATAAAATGAGAGTAACAATAGTACCTATCTCCCACAGGTTTTGTGAGGACATAAGGAAAAAGAACATGTGGTGAGTGCCTAGCACATGGAAAGAGCTTAGATCAGTGGTTATTTTTATTACAGAGGCAAGCACTACTCCAGAAGTTTCCGTGTGTTTCCATCTCCTGCTTCTACTGATGGTGCCACAGGGTCTTCTCTATGGTCCACAGTACAGCTCCTTTAGGTAGACTCACCCAGTATCAATAGCTAAACATTTTGAAGAAAATAACAAGATGTTTTTAATCAACAATTAAATGATTTGTGTATTTTGGTTTTTCACCATGAGAGTAAAATATTAAAAGTTGGTAAAGAAATCTGCAAAATTCAGAAACAGAAAAAGAAAATCATTCACACTTCTTACAGATAAACTTAGCCACTATTAATATTCTGCAGTATATCTTTCTATATTATATGCATATATTTGATATATTTTAAAGGATGGAAGTAATATGTAATTTATGTTTCACCTTTTAACTTCAAATTATATTATAGGCTTCTTGTCAAAAGCTGCATGAGTTCAGCAGTTGAGTGTCACAGTTTATTTAACTATCCCTTTGTGACTGGATATATATGTCGTTTCCAATTTTGTGATATAAATGATGTTGCTAACAATTAATAATACTTTGAGACAGTCAGATCTTAGATTAATGTGAAGAGCTCGAATTAGAAGGCAAATGATCTTCTATTTTATTAATGAGAACTGAGCTGAGTATAATAGTCTGGGTTTCTCTGACCATAAAACTGGAAGTTTTTTAAAATTTTTTATCTTTCCCTTTTAAAAAATGTGGTTATCTGATTCATTAAGTGTGTGCTCGTGGTACATATGCCCAAAAACTATTTCTAAATGCAGGCAGAAGAAAAAAGACGATTTCAGCATGTTCCTTGAGAATATCTTCCATCATCAGCCCAGTGACTGGGGGTTGTAACTATCAGAAACCATCCACTCATATTATTATTTCATACATGTCATTGAGCTCCTGCTAGGAATTGATGCTGCCACCTTAAAGATTGGTCTTTGTCCCCCCAGAATTTGCAAACTAACAGGGAACTCACATATTAATTTAGACAATTATACTCTAGCTAAAGGAGTGCTATAATACAGTAGTCCGGCACCATGGGAACACAGAGCGGGGTCTCCTAGCCCACACTGCAGGCTCAGGTTGGTGAGAGAAGGCCTATGGAAGGAACTAATTTCTAAGCCAAGACGTGAAAGATGAGAAGTTAGATGAGGATTGGAAAAAGGATATTTAAGATACCTGTCGCTTCATAGGCGTATAGAGCTGATGAACTTTAGAGCTAGAAGGGACCTTCCCAATATTGAGCCCATGCCTTTCATTTTTCTTATGAGAAAACTAATAAACAAATGGAGATAAAAAGTTGGGAGTAGAAGTACTTCTTGGGCTGCTTGGGCTGCTGTAATGAAAATGCCCCAGACTGGGTGGCTCCCGCAGGTATTTATTTCTCACCATTTTGGAGAATGGAAAGTCAAGATCAAAATGCCAGCATATTTGGTATCTGGTGAGAGCTCTTTTCCTGGCTCATACACCATCTCCTTGCTGTATCCTCACATGGCAGAAAGGAGGGAGTTCTCTGGGGTCCCTTATTTTTTATTTTTATTATTTTTTCAAGATTTCTTTTATTGTTTAAGAGAATGTGAGAGAGAGAAAAGGAGGGAGGGCCCAGAGCAGTCTCCATCATTGTAAATCATTAGTTTGTGACGTGGTTTCATTCCACACAGGTGGATGGGGGGCCTCACAGGGCAGGAACTGAACTGGGGGCCTCCTGCATGGGAGACAAGAACCTTTGCCACCATCCTGGTGGTTACCAGTTATGCTGCATTTCAGCATATGAGTTTGCATGGGGCTAGGATTCGATCCCCAGACCCTGTGGTTGCAAGGCAAGCGCTCAACCTGTTGAGCTATGCCACCATCTCCGGGTCTCTTTTATAAGGGCACTAAACCTATTCATGAGGCCTCCACCCTCAGACCTAATCACATCCCAAAGGCCCCACCTCCTAATACCACAACACTGAGGATTAGGTTTCAATATATGAATTTGGGGGTCGGGACATGAACATTCAGTCTGTAGCAAGTGACTACATCTAAGATGATTTGGTCAATATTTGTTCATTATAGTTTGCTGATTGAAAGGGGCTATCCCAGTTCTCTGAAGTGTGGTTTAGCACTCACGTCCTTCTGTAATTATCCAACCTAGAGAACATAGAGATCTCCAATACAGAATAGACTTAGAATCACTGAACTGAAGGGAAGGAGCTCCAAAGATACACAGAGAAGGTGCAACTGTTTGGGTATTTTCACATCCGTGAAACCAGCTTTACCATTCCTGCCGGTCAGGCCATGTTGAGGAGACAAGTTCCTCTAGGAATGAATCTTTGCACGTGGAGGTGTGAGCTGGAGGGTGGATCTGTCTTCAACGGCACTGCCACATCATGTCTCAGTCCTTGCCACCCTGGGCTGAGTAGGCTGCTTCCTGAGTAAGAGACAAAGGCACCCAGTTTGTTCGGGGCCCAGTCCTGTGTCAATTCAGTGGCATACCTTATAGAGTTCCTCTCCTGGGCAGAATTCCCACCTGCTCCCATATGATTCTCTGAGGACAACAGTCCCTATGCCAGTGTGGGTGGCAGGGGTGTGCAACTGATTCTTCTGTCCTCACAGGGTGCAGTGTTTGTATAAACAGCTCAGCTAAGTGCCAGTTGGAGAGATTCCCCAACCAGGCAAATGTGTAAATGACAGAGGCCAGGGACTTGAGCCTCCTCTTGCACTAATATTGCAGTTGATTGATAAACTTGTGCTCAACCATCCTACTGACAATTCACCAATGAAAAGTCTAGAGCAATGTTTTTATTATGCTGTCGCTCGTAAAGAGGAGATAGTAGCATTAAAGGTAACAGGAAAACAACACAGTTCAAGCTATAGTTCCAGGTGTTTCCTCTGTGAGATCATTTTAAGTCTGTTGGAACAAGTAGGTAACTGGACTACTTTAAGTTTTGCTCTGCTGTCAATTGTGAATGAAGAAAAGGCAGGGATTAGGAAGTGAGAGGAGGGCAGCTAGTGGTGTTGCACTTAAACCCTGGTAACTTGGGCTCCTGGCCTAGGGCCTGTGCCATCGAAAGCCATGCTTCTCCCACAAGGGAGATCACAGGGCGAAGGAGCATGCCACCTGGAACCTTTCTGGGCCAGGCCTTGGATCCTGGCATTCCCTGCACAAATGTCTCTTAGCGCATCCCCAGAACGTACACAAGCCTTTCCTGGGCTCTGTTGTCCTGTTACAAACCGTGTGTGCCCTTAGCCTGCAGAGTGGCTAAGGAGCAGGGCTAGCCTAGGGATGAAGGTAGAATTGTGAGCTTGGATGTCCACACGAAGCAGACAAGCTTTGGGTGTGAAGAGAAGAGGTGAGAGGGCCATAGGGGAGAGGCCACCACATCGACTCTTGACCTGGACCCCACTGACGTTGGGGGGTGACCCTAGAAGGAGCTACTCAGAAGGTTGACAATAGGTCTATTGGTTAAGAATTGTGTTTGGCTTTTATACCAGAGGAAAGTTTATTTCTCACCAATATAAAAGAATTGTGGAGGTCCGCGGTCGGCCGGCAGTACAGTGTCAGTAGAGAACAGTAAATATTCTTTTGTCTTTCTGCTCCACCATCCTCAGCATGTGGCTCTCATTCTTTCATTTTATGGTCCCAAGTTACCACTAGCAGTCTCTGCCATAGTTCCTTATTGGTTCTGCCTTGAGCAACATGGTCGTCACACACTACTCAGTCTTAGAACATTCTTGTGAAGCAAGCAAGTGGCCTCTGTGCAAAAGCTGGAATTTCAAATCCTTTTTCTGAGACGATAGAATGAGGATAAGATCCAGAAGCTGTTTCTCCTAAGCTTTTCTCGTCCCATTGATTCCCGTCTTAGATAAGAAATCCCTTTAGAAGTAGCATAGACATTGCCATGAACATGTCTGCAGTGATTAAGGAGGATGCCAGTCTAGTGCAGACACATGAAAACACGGTCCTTGCCTCATCACCATAGTGACGGGATAGACTATGAAGTGATTCAGAAGAGTGAAATGTTTCTGTTTTGGTGCCCTGGGAAGAGATGAAAATATATAAATCTTGCCACTGCAAAAGACACTTGAATCTTTTTGAAGCCTGTTTTATCTCAATGTGTCCCCTCACCTTTTACCCTTAATCTTTTTTTCTTTCTACTTGATCTTAGCCAAAAGGCCAAAAAGCAATCTTTTTTCCTTTTGTTTAACGAGCATGACATCTCTTGCTGATACCCTTGTTTTATGATTTTGTTACTCTTGTCTGCCTAAGCCTTAGGATGCATTTCTATATTGGTGGCCACCACATAGCCAGGGCTGAGCAGTAAGGTAATTAAATGACTCATCTTCATTTCTCTTCACACCACCCGCAGCTTCATCTTTCATTTGGGAGATCCCCAAGGGAGAGGGATAAATCGTTGGGAGATTCACCACCAGCTTGACTCCATCTTCCTTGACTCAAGTTCTTTGATCAGTCTTCTATGTTGGTCTCTTATGGAGTCTCTCTGTTTTGAGTGTCTTTTCCATGGGCTTTTCCCTGTGTTCCTCAGTTAACAGGACAATTCTTGTCTAGATAGTAGTGACTTTGAATGGCTGAGCTCATTACAGGCCTTGGCGGGTTAGTTGTCTTTTCCCCAAAGGAGAGGCCCTGGAAGAGGAGACGTTCAAACATCTAGACAGGTGGGTGACATTTGGAGACAGACATGGAGGCAGAACCTTTGAAGCTTGACCACCCTCTGCCACTACCTTGCTCATCAGTTACTCTTTGTCTGACCACTGCCTATAGGACCACTTGGGTCCTTGAGGGTCCTGCAACTGCAAAACCAAACTGGCCCCAAGGTGAGCATGACTCAGCCAAGCTGTAAGCAGAGCCCGGCTCTTTGGTATCCTCCCTGCCAACCCACACCTGAATACTGGCAACCACGAGGCACGTAGCATTTCCTTCTTTTCTTTTTTTTTTTTAAGATTTATTTGATTGTTTTAGAGAAGGGAAGAGAGACAGAGAAGGTAGGAGGGCCCAGAGTCTCCATAATTGTACGTCCTTAGTCGTGACATAGTTTCATTCCACACAGGGCGGTAAACGGAACTGGGGGCCTTCCGCATGGGAGGCGAGAACCTTTGCTGTCGTCTCAGTGATTACCAGTTGCACCTCAGTTCAGCATATGGGGTTTGCATGGGTTGGGGCTGGGAATTGAGCCCTAGACTTCATGATTGCAAGACAAGTGTCCAAACCTCTGAGCCATCCTGGCATCCCCATATAACATTTCTTAAGAAATTCAGCTTTCTTCTTTTTTTCTTTTCTTTTTGCATGTATCACTTTTTGGTCAACACTTGTATTTTGAGCACCGACTATATACCAGGCATTGTTCCAGGTGCAGGATTGGACAGTGAACAAGGGAATCAGATTCTGGGAGTACTTTCTTGCTTTCTGGAGCACCCTGTTTGGGTTTGGGAATGTGAGGAAGGAAGCCCCACCACACATCTGTCCCCTGCCTGATGGGGCCTCGCCCACTGACACCTTGGCTGCTCCCCATTCCGTCTCTCTGGTTACTCAGTCTCTGACTCATGAATCTGTTTTTAGTTCACTCTCTCTTGTCTATTTGCCTCCTCTGTCCCCAGAGTCTGTTCACCTGCCAGAGGGCTTTGTTCCTCCTTTGATTCCCTTCTCTGCAGAGGACATTTTTCCTCATGGGTCACACCATGTTCTCAATGCCATGATATTCTTCTTCTCACCAGCTTTATTAGAAAACAAAAGCCATTTAGCCTATTATTCCGGCAAACATTTTTTCTTTTTATGGGGAGATGAGGGATCTTTTGTCTTGTATTCTGTCCTCACTTTATGGTCTTGCTCTGATTTATTTATTTAAGATGTTCCTTGGGTATGTATATACGTCCTCTCTTTATCTTATCTTCTTTTTTTTTAAATTTTATTGTTAAATTTATTGGGGTGACATTGATTGGTAACAATTAGGTAGTTTCCGGATGTACAAGTCCACATCACATCACTTACGCATCGCATTATATGCCCAGCTCCCAGAATCAGCTCCCCTTCCATCACCATATATCCAGTGTCCACTCCCAC
>PVKE010012864.1:0-37532 GCA_004027555.1 Craseonycteris thonglongyai
CTCGCTTTGAGGCCATGAGGACCGAGGATCGAATCCCGGCTCCGGCCCAGGCAGGACCCACGTGCTGAACTGGGGAGTTCCCACAGTTCGGTTCTCTAACTGTCTCTGTCTCTGTCTCTCTCTCTATCTGTCAAAAAGTAAAATAGAAATAAATATGCACTGAAGACAAAAAGATAATTTCTTTCTATAAATGTGAAAATATAAAAAAAACAAAAACAAAACAAAACAAAAAAAAAAGAATAAAATTAGACGCTATCTGTCACCATATACCAAAATTAACTCAAAATAGATCAAAGACCTATACATAAAACCTGAAACAATAAATTGCATAGAAGAAAGCATAGGTAAACAGCTTATGAACCTTGAGTTTAGAGAGGGACTATTTCAAACTATAAATCTTCTGCATAGCAAAAGAAACCATGAACAAAACAAAAATGCAACCTACCAAATGGGAGAAAGTATTTGCAACACCTCCCATTAGTCTAATATCCAAAATATATAAAAAACTAATACAACCCAACAACACAAAAAACACATAATCCAATTAAAAAATGGGCAGAGGACCTGAAGAGACACTTCTCCCAAGAAGACAAACAAATGGCCAACAGATATATGAAAAGATGTTAAACTTCACTAGCTTTTAGGGAAATGCAAATAAAAATCACAATGAGATACCACATCATACCTGTTAGAATGGCTATTCTCACTCAACAAGACAAGTAAGAACAATTGTTGGAGAGGCTGTAGAGAAAAAGAAACTCTTACACATTGTTGGTGGGAATATAAATTGGTACAGCCACGATGGAAAAAAATATGGATAGTCCTCAAAAATTAAGAATAGAATTACCATATATCCCAGCAATTCCTGTTCTGCCTACCTATCCCCAAAATGAAAACATTGATTCATAAAGATATATGCACCAATATGTCCATTGCAGCATTATTCACAATGGTCAAGACATGGAAACAACTGAAGTGTCCTCAATAGATGAGTGGATAAAGAAGATGTGGTACATACATACAATGGGACTCTTACTTGGCCATAAGAAAAGATGGAATACTGCCATTTATGACAACATGGACAGATCTTGAAATTATCATGCTAAGCAAAATAGGTCAGACAGACAAAGTTGAGAATCATATGACTTCACTCATATGTGGAATAGAAAACTGAAAGCAGCAAACAGAATAAAGAAAAGAACAAATAAAAAATTATAGACATAGACAAAAGTTTAGTAGTTACCAGAGCATATGGGGAAAAAGAGGTGGTAAAAGAGTATAAACGGGGTCATATATATGGTGATGGAAGGAGAACTGACTCTGGTTGGTGAGCATATAATGTAATATATAGATGATGTATTATAGAATTATATACTTGAAACCTATATAATTTTACTAACCAATATCACTGCAAAAAAATGTAATAAAAAAATTTTTTTTTTAATTGAAGGTTGTAACCTCACTCTCTTACCCCACCATACTCCAGGCCTGATTTCCCAGTTTCTTTTCCAGGCTCTCTGTCTGCTCTACTCTGCCACTGGTGCTTTAAACCAAGTAGGCTGCTCATGCTCGCTTGTAGTTCAGCATAATTCCGTGGTGTCCCTTAAGCACAGTTATTAACATGCAAGACACAGAGATGGTTGCTATAGAATCAGTGAAGAAAAAAAAGGAAGAGAAACTTGATCTCTTCCTTCAAAGATCTTACTGCATGTAGCAGATATACATGGTTTTCCAGATAAAAGCCCTGCACCCCACTCCTGTTCATTGCTGACCAGCTAGCTATTCCCTAATCCAACTACTTTAATGTTTTTATCTGCTTGACACTGAGCTACCAACTAGATTTACGCCTTTTGTCCCAGCACTTAGTGTGTGTACTTTGCATCTTCAGTATTTGGTCCTTGTGATCCAACCAACTTGTCTCCTGCTCATATTCTGAGTTCCCTAGGTTGTTTTCAGAGATACTATACAACTCTAGGTCTGGTGTTACAGAATGCATCTCTTGATCAGCATTTGGGACACTCTACCCTTCCTTTTTTCTCCTACAAGGCAAAATTTAGAGACTCATCTCGCCAAATGTCTCCCTAAAGATTTTCCTAGAAATGCTGTCTTGTTAGTAGAGACTAATAGAAAACTACAGTGTAACTTCTCCATCCAGAGAATCTGGTTAGACAGTGTGGGACTACAGAGGAGAATATGAGCTTTGGGTTGGACGGAGCAGGGCACGAATCCCAACACTGCCTATTCCTACTCACATTCTGTTGGAGAAATTACTTCATTATCTGCAAAATTCAATTTTCGTATTTATAAAAAGAGGGAAATTTTTATTTTGCAGGATCACTGTATTAGCACAGGATTATACATCATAGTCACTCCTTACATAAATTGTAAAGGAACAGTACAGAAGAGGAATGAAAAGTATGGCTAATAACCATAAAGCTGGTTTCCGACATTCTTGAAAAAAAAATGGCTTTAAAGGCAACAAAATGCTAAAGAGCAGTTACAATCAAATACAAGCTCAAATTGTATCCGTCCTCCAGCAGAAGAAAACAACAGAGAAATTATCTGGGGAATGTGAAAATAATCCTGAAATTTCTCTGACAACAGATGTCTTAAATGCATGTATATTACATAGTTCATAGGATCTTATATTTTATTTCTATCCAATAGTTCAGATCCTATGCATAGGACAGTTCCTTAGATTAACACTCAGAAATTGTTTACTCTTATTTTACCAAAAATCTTATCAACCTTAGCTTTTTAATTTCCCAGTTCATAGCATATTAGAAAGAACAAATTAAGTGAGGGAGAAAGAGTCTGGAAGGAAAGACAGAAACTGATAATGCTATTATCTAATAATCCATTCCTGAGGATTCAGTATAGCAGATATTATTTTCTGGGATTTTGTGTTGAAAAACTAACCTCTAGCCTTGTATTTTATAAATTCTATGGTGTTATATACACATAACATGACATGATTATCATTATATCCTGAAATTCTAAATACTAAAACCCATCCAGAGTAAAGAGTACTGTCATGTCAACAAGTTTTTTTTTAAAGAAGACATGAGCTAATATAAATGATGTGATATTTTGTTTTTATCCTGATCAAAAAAATTACCTTTCTAGAGCCCATTTGAGCCAAGTGAAACAGTGTAAATTCACCTTTTCAATGACACTCAGCAGTTTTCTCCAACACAAAAGATCTAGCTTTATTTTCTTTACAAATGTTAGCAAATAGACTCAGTTTAAGATCTTTTAAAAACAAAACAATATAAAATATCCAATTAGAATGAATAAGAATAGATTATTATAAAACAGGATATTGGGAAAGCAGGGATGGCTCAGTGGGTTTAGTGCTCTCATTGCAGCCCCCAGGGTCTGAGAATTGTATCCCAGAGCCAGCCCATGAGAACCAATTAGCTGAAGTGAGGTGTGCCCCTACTTTGGTTCTTGCCAGGGCGTGCCTCCCACGCAGGAGGTGCCCTGGCCAGGTTCCTGCCCTGTGCAGACTCGCAGCCACCTGTGAAGTGAAACTATGTTGAAAACTGATGGCATACAGCTGTGGAGAATACTCTGGGCCCTCCCCCTTCTCTCTGTTTCTTTCTTTTCTTTCTGCCTCTCTCTCTATCTGTAAAAAAAAAACAAAAAAACAAAAAAAACCCACAACAACCAGGATATCAATTTTTATATTTATATAATTAGAGTACTCAAAAATAAAAAGTAGCCAAATTTCTTGCTTTGAATAGTCTAAAATGACCAAGAAATGGCAATTCCTTGTGTTTAGATTAGACTGTCTTTTTATTATGTGTCATCACATCATATCAGGCTTTTCTAACGAAGATCTTTTCTAATTACAAGTGTTGCCAGCTAGAGAATATTAACATTTTGTCTTCGAGTTGACCTGGCCTCACTTTTCACTTCTTTAATTTATTCTTCCAAACTTGGATGCCAGCCCTTTCCCACACGTGATGAACTTTCCTAGCTATCTGGAAAGTCAGGCCTGTATCATTCATAATAATATAATTATGCAATTTAGTAAGAATGGAAGGAACAATGATAAAAAATGACCAATAGCCACTTGGGAATGATTATGGATTAGAAATAAGTATTGGAGTATCCATATGTCATAAAGCTAATTAATAAATGACCACTGATTATAAATGCAACATATAGGACCAGATAGCTTTTAATTAAACAGGTATATATTATTATGACTCCATGACCGAAAGTTACTTGAAAGTATGGGTTTGGTCACAAAAAAATTAGAACAAGCTGTGTGATTCAGTCTTACCCTATATGACAAAAGAGGGCAGCATCCATCACAACAAAATCATAGTGAATATGTAATAAATATTTCATGATTATCAATTAAAATACAATTTAATATTTCTGGAAACATAACATATCATGAACATTTAAATAGAAAACATTTCAAAAAGATCAGAGTAACAAAACAAGAATAAGACAATGTAAATAAAATCAATAATGAGCTTATGAAATCTATAAGCATATCATCATAAAATTATTGAAGTTTTAGTGTATATATTCATAACACATATGTTATAAATGTATAAATGGTCAAATTATAAGATACTAATTTTGCTATATTTATATATGTATTTTGATTTATTTATACAAAACTATATATTTATATATAGCAATAAACATATACTAAAATTGTAGTATCATATGTATATGCCTATAATATGTATGTATAGATACAAGTTTCCAAGAACTACCATAACAAAGTACCACAAATTGGGTGCCATAAAACAATAGAAATATGTTCTGTCACAGTTTTAGAGGACAGAAAATAGAAATCAAGGCAGAGCCATGCTGTCTCTGAACACCCTAGGGGAGATTACGTTCTATGCCTTTCTCTTAGCTTCTGGCATCGCTGGCAATTCTTGGCATTTCAGGTTGTAAATTCAGTACTCTGATCTCTGCCTCCTCCATCCATGCACAACGTTCTCCTTGTGTGTGTGTCTTCTCATGTCATTCTCCCTTCTGTGTGTGCATAGGCATTAGGATTTAATATTTACAAAGTGTATTTCACAAGTGTTACAACATGAACTATGAACTTCCTCTAATCGTATGTAGCTGTAATTTTTCATTACCTGTGATTTTTCATTGCCTTTGTTACTTCCCTATACAAGTACCAAAACGTTGTACTGCACCTTATGGCCACACTGTTTTCAGGTGTTCACTTAACCGCAATTGCAACTATACCAGCTATTTACCTTATTTAGAATTATGAACAGAAACAAGCTAATCCCATTGTCTGCTCTGGCTTCTGTACAATGCTTTGCTGTTAGGAATTAGGCCAAATGGGATGCAGTTTTTGTCTTTATAAACCCCTCACTGTCTGCACTCCGGGCCATGGGTTTTTGAGGGGCCTTAGTCCTCTGTGGTTACTGGCTTATAATAAACTCACCCTGCTTATGAATTTGGCTCTCCTATGTATTTGTCTCGCATGGGTTATATATAGCACAAGTATTAATTAAATTTATCCTCCTAACACTCATAAGCATTAGTTAATTGTATATATTCTTTTTAAAAATAAGAAAACCAAAGCTCAGAGAATGTCATGTCAAGTTATGTCATGCAACTAGTAAATGGCATTGCTAGGTTTAAAGATAATGACTTTGGATCTCAGGTTATACTTGCATTAATTAGAGTGACTTGCCTTGAAACACAAGTGTTCTGTGCAGCAAAGTGTGTCACTATTGTATACAATGAATATGAAAGATATTGAATATTACTAGCATGAAGACAGGTAATGCACTGGTGTCATCCTTATTTTCAAGTAGGTAGAATTACTATAGCACAAAAATATGGAAGGCATTCATCTTTTTCATCATTAAAATCTTGAAGAAGCGTTTTTATCTTTATTTATTTTGTGTTCAAATGTGTTTCTAAATCTAGCACTTGGAAATTTTGGGTTAATAATCCTTGCTTGGGTGTTTCAATGAGGAGGCTCAGTGGGTATACTTTATTAGCAATATAAATAATTAGTTTAAATAAAATACATAAAAAATAAAGCTTAGATTTTAAATAATTTATTACCTGGCATTGTACTAGCTTCTGAGAGAGATAATTATTAGTTGCTGAAGTTTACTGAAATTTTCATATGAAGGTATTTCCTCTCCCATTTCCCTGTGTTATTGAAGATGTATCAAAAAGACATAATATACTAGACTAGAGGCTTGCAATTTGGAACTCATTTGAATTAACTGATAACATTTATTTTTATTTCATAAAACATAACCTCACTCAGAAATATAAGACTGTTCTGCTGTATTTAACAGTAAACAACAATAGAGAAGTGTTAATTGGCGTTTGGAGTATTTGAATGCGCTTTCTTCCTCATTATTATTTTTTTCTATAGACTTTGCTTGAATTACTCAAAAAATCAAGGTAGTTATCCTAACTTGTAACACTGTAACATTTTTAGAAATTCTCTGTCCCGAAAAAAACTCACTAAACGTAATCCAAATTGTGTGTTTGGCTGAATGCTCATTAAACATACTTTCACTATTCAATGATGATACCGTGTTTCCCCGAAAGTAAGACATCCCCCGAAAATAAGACCTACTTACAGTTTTGCCTCTCGCTGAAATATAAGGCATCCCCCCGAAAATAAGACCTCCCCGATAATAAAGCCCCCACTGATTCTGAAAGAAATGAAGTCATAAGAAATTCACCAGGAAATTCAGGGTTTGGATTGTTATGATGATGTTCCAGAAGATGATGACATGACTGTCATTGAATAAATGAGTAAACGTACCATAGATTGTTGTACATGGAAATAATGGTAGTAACAAGAAATTCTTGATACTGTAGAATTTACAGTTTGTCTGGTTATGCTGGTTTGTGATAACTACTGCCATACTGTATACAGGTAATAAATTTCCTTTTTTTTGGTTCAACAATAAATGTGTACTGTATTCTTCTTCATGGAAAAATAAGACTTCCCCTGAAAATAAGACCTAGCGCATCTTTGGGAGCAAAAATTAATATAAGACACTGTCTTATTTTCGGGGAAACAGGATAGTCAAGTAAAAAATACCAGATAGGACATTTAATCATATCATGATAAAAAGGAAAGAATGTATTTCAGAAATAATCTTGTTTAGGTTTGAATGCTGACTTTTTTGCTGTGTCTCCTCTAGCAGCAGGTTCAGGTACTAGTTAGGGAAATGAACCCCACTCTCAAGCAACCTTTCTTTGACCAACTCCTGGCTGTGTGATTTGGGGCAAACCGGTACTTAGCTTCTCTGAATGTTGGTTTTCTCACCTGTGAAATACATTTACCACTTAAACACATAGAGAGTTGTAATAATTAAATAAAATAACCAAGAGAGTGTCTAGTTCAGTATCTGGAACATAATAACTGTTAAATAATCTTTTTTTTTTTTTCCTCCCCACTCCTTTACCTCTCTTCTGCAGCTATCAGGACTTGTGGACCCTGTAATGTACTCAGATTCTCTCCCAAGAATGGACATACTTGCCCAGCTGCTGGGAGGGTGTCAGCAGATAGCCTGCGGCTGCTAGCTCCTTTAGGGAGCCTCAGGTGGCTTCCCTGTTTTCAGAAAAGTCACACCCTTTTCCAGGCAGTCCACATACCATGATGGACCAGTCCTTGCATAGAGAGGCCAGGCCATCTTCCTTCCAAATCGTAACAATTCTAAAGGGTCGTCTAGCTCATGAGCTTCCCTGGAGTCTCCAAGGCTCTCATTAAGCTTGAATATCAGCTCAGCTTCTCCCTCTGCCCACTGCTACTCCTTTTCCCTTTTTCAGAGAAATTAGTCCTAAGGACATTTTTTTGATAAGCATCTTTTAATTAAACACCAACTCACAGGTTTGCTCTCCAGAGAACCTTACCTGCAATCTAGCTACACTCTTAATCTTCAATAAACATTTGATCAGAGCCTAATTTCACTTCCTTTACCTGTACCACCCCACTGCCAGCAGGCTTGCAGCCCAGGTAGGAAAAGAGCCAGTGATTAAGGGAGAGAACTGACTTCTGATAAAAAGTCTTTGGTTTTAGTGTTTATCTTTTCTCTTGAACTGAAAAGCTTCATTGCAAGCTGGTTAAACTCTTCTAATTCTACTGAATAACTAAAAAGATTTTAAGACATTGATATTAAAATCAAGTTAATCGTTGTTATCATGTGGCCATAACTAGGCTGAATTTTTTTTGAACAATCTTATTTAAAGAAAACATTCAATACTATTGTTCTACCATCAAACATTCCTACTACTATTACCAATGAAAGCAACAATGATAGTAATAAAAAATAATTTTTAAACATCGTATTGGATTTTAGAAATCTAATATATATAAAAAAATACATAGGAATGTTAAGAGTATTATTCCAATATCATATGAAAGAAACCGAGGCCCAGACAACTTAATGGTTCATAGAAGGTCACAGAACTAAGTTGTAAAACTGGCACTAAATTCAGATATCTGACTTTAGACTTAATGGTTTTTCTCTTACATTGTGATAAATCCCACATCACTTACAAAGATAAAGTCTGTTTGAGAGCATAAAAACAACGTAAGTAGTCTGAATTCTTTCATATAAACTACTGTTAATATGTATATTTAATAGAGGTGTTTATCCATAGCACACATATTTGCAGCACACTGGTCTCAGAGATCGGTACATAACAACAAATCACCTTATTAATGTACTAACAATAATTATTAACCCCAATTACTGACAGAGACAATTTCACATCAATGGATACTATGACTTTCCCAAGATAAATAAGAAATCTACAGAGCATGTGATAGATAGGGCCATAGTTTGGGAGAAAGTTTATATGTGTTGTAAATAAAAAGATCTTGCCAGATAGGAAATGGAACCTTGTAATTGGAGACTGATTTTTTAAATTTATTTATTTATTTATTTATTTATCATGTGTTGACCTCTGGATATAGAACATAAGGAGGCTACATAAGTGATTTGAATGGCAAATGCTTTATAGGGTATCCTCCATTTGGAAATCACACTGAACACACTGGAAGAATTATAATGGCCTGATATACTTTGTGGATATACTTTGCAAAGAGAAGTCTCGAGTGATTGTTTTGCTGACCCATGTCACACATCTCCTATCTGATGCATGTTTAACATTAATAACAACAGCAGGCAAAAATTTTCATTTCATTTTCATAAGCATTTTGATTGAATGCCATTTTCTGTTTTACCACTTAGCCATTCATGTTGCTTACTGTGATTCATTTGCAATATATCAAGAAATTCCAAGGCACTGAATAAAAAATATTTTGTTCAAAACCAGTGAAGAGATTTTTTTTATCAATTTTAAAAAGTAGACTCATAAAGCCAGATTTATAAAGGAAAATTTCACTTCAGCATGTTTATCATTAGATAACAGCAGGTGTTCAGAACAAAGCTATTTTTTATTGTCAATGTCTCATGTGGAAGCACATGCAGCAATTACAGTGTGCTGGGGGCTGGGCTGCAAACTTCTTGTCTATGTACCACGAGTACAATGATTGCTCAAGTGAGCTAAGTAAGAAATCTTCCCTGAAAGAACAATTTGGTATTTCTTTAAATTTGAGATGCTTTATTTCAAATATATGCTTTATTTCAAAGCATATAATAATTCCTAGAGAGTGGCTTTAGAAAAACTTATATGATCACAATTCTATAAAATCTCTCCAAACAATAAAAATGAGTGAAATTTCACCAAACTGAATACTTGTACATATCTCATTCCAATAAGAGGATGGAAGAAAATGGTGTTATCATTCTGGTCTTCATTCTGGCTGAATTCTAGTGTAGAAATTTATAGCACCAAGTTTTTACTCATTGTTTTATAAATTTTTAGCTCTCCTTTTATTGTGGAAATTGTCCTGGCACTTTGTTTGTTTGTTTGTTTTTTCACATACCTGGAGTAGTAGAAGACCTGAGGCAATCTTTTTAACCCAATACCTAGCAAAGAACTGGCCCATAGTAGGCTTGCAATGCTAATTCTTTGAAGACTGCAAAGATGAATTAACACACTATTCTTGTCCTCAAGAAACTCATTACAACTGCATGGAAAGATTTTGAGAGAATTTTCACTGCATTTAGAAAGAGCTTTAGAGTTTGTTGTTGTTTTGTTTTTTTTTTAATTGTTTTTGACAGAGAGAGAGAGAGAGAGAGGAGAGAGAGAGAGAGAGAGAGAGAGAGAGAGAGAGAGAGAGAGAGAGAGAGAGAGAGAGAGAGAGAGAGAGAGAGAGAGAGAGAGAACTGAACTGGGGGCACTCCCCAGTTCATCACATGGGTCTGCACGGGCTGGGGCCGGGATTCAATCCTGGGTCCCTGGTGCTGCAAAGTGAGCACTTAACCCACTGAGCCATCCTGGCTTCCCTGCTTTATAGTTTTAAAACAGGAAAGAGTAACTGAGTCCATTCCCACCCCTTCTTCCACCAGCACATGAGCCCTTAATCAGTGATTTTTCTGTTGAGATTACTAATAGCAGAATCAAATCACTGATAACTGTAATTATGATAAAAGTGCTGGATATAGCTCTTACAGAATCAGAAGAGGAGAAAATAGTTCTGGCCTATATTCTTGCCCCAGGAAAAATGTAGTTCTGATTTCCAAGTTGCTAAATGAAACTATTGTAATTTTAATTTTATTTAACTTCTCAATATATTTTCACATAAGCATCACTTTAAGGACCTGCTTTTTCTTTTTAATGGCTGACCATATTCTGCAATATAATTTGTTGAGTAATCTGTCACAAATAATTAAGATCTAACAGTTATCTCTGACTAAATTGCCATAGATCCTTATTTCTATCCCTGGAATTTGATAGAAGTGTGTGTGTATGTGTGTGCATGTGTATGTGCATATATATAACTATGCCAAAATCACAGTTTTCATAATAACAGCTTTATACTAATAAGTGCTACTGAAGTATAACTTTTATAAAAATGTCACAGAATTTTCCCCAAGAATCACTTTACCAACAATTATAATAAATTTTTACACAGTTACAGTTAAACACTAAGATTTTTTAAAAAGATTTATTTTATTGTTCTTGACAAAACCAGAGAGAGACAGAGAAAGACAGAGACAGAGAGAAGTGGGAGGGCCCAGATCAGTCTCCATAGTTGTACATCATGAGTTTTCGACATGGTTTTGTTCCACAGGTGGGCAGGGGTCACTCAGGGAGAGAACTGGTCTTGGGGTCTCCCCCTTGGGAAGCTCACCTCAGTTCTGCATATGGGTCCGCATGAGCCAGTGCCTGAATTCGATCCTCAGTCTCTAGAGTTGCAAAGGGAGTGCTTAACCTGCTAAGCTATCCCCAGCTTCCCCAAGATAGTTTTAAAATAACTTTTAAGGGGGATATTATTTGAGAATGAATTTTGACTCTATTTATGATTCTTTTTAATTTCCTCAGTACATTTTTCTATCTTCTTCTTCTTTTTTTTTTTTTTAACAATAATCCTGCATATTTTTTCTTAAATTGATCTCTTTTTATTTGTTTGTTCTGGGGAGAAAGATAGTTGATAGTGCTAATGGAATATTTTGAAAATTATGTTTTAATAAAGAATTTTAATACATATTTTATTTCAGATAACTTTAGAAATTTTTATTTATAATTGTTCTTTAAATAATTCTCTAAGAATTTCAAAATATTTTACCTTATAATCTGAAAAATATTAGTTTCCTCCTTTCTTTTGGAATTTAGAGTTTGTATCCTTTATTTTGAAAGGTGGTGATCATCTTCAGAATAGCGTTAAATAAGAAAGAGTATGAGAAGAAGCCATCATGTTCAGTTCTTGAGTTTAACGGGTCACTGTAAGAGTGTCACATTAAGAGTGAGGCTAATGTTGTCCTTGAAATTGAAGCTTCATGATTTTCTATGCATAACCTTTAGTGTTCAGCATGTATCTTTTTATTTCTATTTTAATAAATGGATTTTAGGGGTTTTATTCTGGTGCTAAATTTTATCAAAAGCTTTTCTGAGGACTATTGAAATGATCATTTTGTTCTCTTTTTAAAATAATAAATTATGTTAATAAAAGTTCAAATATTGATCTATATTTTATATTTGTAGAACGAACCCCGTTAAGTCATAATGTACTGTTCTTTTGTTTCTGGGTTGTTTTTTAATATAGGATGTTTCAGAAATTTAATTTATTGTCAAATATGAAATTTCTCTCTAGGCAGGGTTGCAAATTCAAATGTTTTAGGGCAAATTGGGTACCATAAATTGTAAAAAGAGTAAGTATTATGTAAACAGAAATAGCCAATGCTGAATGGAAATGAACAGTATTTTCTTGCCTAAAGGCATTTTCTTTTTATTGGTCTGTTTCAATACTCTTCTGATTACACAAGTTATCTAAAGGTGAATTCACTGAGATCCCAGACTCGTTAACCCTGATATATAGTTTTGCAATATACAGTCAATGAAAGCTCACACCGAAGAAACTGAAGGGGAAAAAGGTTTTGTTTTAATTTGTGATAAATTTGACAATCAGTAAAGTCTCTCTGTTGTAGATTCCTCATTCCTGTTAATGGATTTCGGATATCTGACAGATTTGACAGTAAGAAATGGTATTTAACACAGCATTTCTCAAGCATCTTTGACCATAGCAATAACTATTAACCCCAAATCAAATATGCAAATATAATTAGAAAAATACTGCCCTGCTCTTATGGTTCCATCTCTTTGCTAGATATTTGTTTAGTGTTATTTAGCCTTCATCCCTCCCACCCCACCCCTCAAAATGTGTATGTCCCTTGTTTCTTCAGACTATGGAAAAGTTTAAATAGCATTATAAACGTGCTTGATGGTTGAAATGTGTGAAAGGTTTAAAATATTCTCAACAAAATTTTGAGGGTTTGACAGGAGAGTGGGGAATTAGAAATGTAAATCAAGTGGATCTTTGAAAAAGTTGACAATTTATTCTTTGTCTTTTGGTTTATTTAAATTTGCAAATAAAATTTATTAACATCTCTCTTAATTTTAAGGTTATTAACATGAAGATCTACCAAATATTTTTATCATATAGTGCATAGATACAAAATATAAATTTTACATTTTTGAGTGCATCTAGGTATATGGTAATCAAGTATTTCTTATCTGTAAATGTTTTAAATTTGTATATTCTGGCATTTTCTTTGTCATTAGTTCAAATAGTGGCTTATTTTATTAAATTACTCTCTTACTTGTAAGATTCAATTCTTTGCAGCATATATCTAGTTAGCATTTTTGTGATCTAATATATAAACATTTTTTCTCTTACACATATTTTATTCTATTTAAATATATGTTTTCTTATTTATTATCAACATTCTTACTTCAGCACCAAATACACTTATTTTGTCTAGCCATGTAATAAAAATATATATGGATAAACATTTTTCCTCTGAGTAAATTTTGCATTTTTTATCATAAATTTTATATATATGATTTTACTATTTCATATATTCCACAATTACAATTTTATTTTTGTCTTTTATTTCAGTTTTCTCAAGAAAACAATTTAAATTTTCAAAAGCTGAAAGGTTTCTCCCTTAATTTTTTTTTTTGACACATTTTTATGAGATTGTGGTGAAAAAATTGTCTATTTCTAATTTTATATTGTCCACAAATATGACTAGTTTAAAATTCATGCTCCAGCTATCTCAAAATATGTCTTTGTTTCCAGGATACATATCTATTAGGTCATAAACTAAAATATTCAGGACCTCCTGTATTGCTGACTATTACTTAGTTCATTAAAAACTGAGTGATATAAAAAAGTATTCACCAGTATAGTTTGTGTTAACTTCTTCTAGTATTTCTAGTACTTTTTAATCTATATTTTAATGTCATGCCAAACCTATATAGAACTTGAGATTATTACATTTTGGAAAAGTCATCTCAGAAATATTGTAAAACAGCTTTATTCTAGCTCATATTTTTATTATATATAGCATATATAACATATTATAGATTATAAAACATAATTTCATTAGTATTGTTTCTCATTTTGTGTATGGGTTTACCTGGTTTTTCTTTCCTTATTCCTTTACTGTCTACATATTATAGAGTGCACAACATAATTTTTATTTTGAGCCAAATTGAGTTTTTTTTCCAAAAGCATTTTTTTTTCCTGCTATTTTTGTTTTTATAACATATGGGTTTGGTGTACTATAATTTCATTTCATTCTTTTGGCTTAGTGTTTCCTTTTTGCTGCTGCTGTTGTTTTATTGCTCTTTTTACTTTTTAAAAATCGAATCCATTTCCTTGAACACTAATCTTAGTTCCTCAACCTCTGTATTAATTTATAAGATACATAGTCTGTTTTTTCCTTCTATTTGCATTTACTTTTCTTCCAGTGAAATAGTTACTTAAACATATAAGCCATGTTTCTCACCTTAACTGACAATGAGTTACATTTTTCCTCCCTAACATTTTTTCAATCTCCTGATATTTGTTAGTTGGAGCTATAATTATTTTACTTTTTCTAGTAATTGTGATTATCATTTAACACTATTAGGCTTCTTTTTTGAACTAAACTGGGGGCCTCACCGCGTTCGGGAAGCACACCCCAGTTTAGCACGTGGGTAGCCTGGGCTGGAGCCGGGATTTGATCCTCTGTCCTCGGGGCTTCAAAGCAAACGCTTAACCCGCTGAGCCATCCCGGCTTTCCCTATTAGGCTTCTTTACATAAAATTTTAACATTTGTATTCAAGGTAGTAACCATAATTATTTCACTAATTTATATTTACTTATCATTCAAATGGGTTTAGTGCTCACTGTCAATCTTTTAATGCCATAACTTTATCATTCGTAAGTTTCTCTCTTTAATTAATATTCCACAAGAATGATTGATATATCTTACTAAGGTACTATTTGAAAAAATGTCACTATTTATTTATCTTTTCATGTGAATAATAATGTTGTATATGTGACACACAGTGTTGGTTGCCCAACCATGATCAATTCCTCCTTTTTCCTCACTACCAAAATTTCAAGATTTTGGGGGACAACAAGTCACCCAGATAAATATTACTTATCCAACCTCCCTAGACAATAAGATATAAGTACCTTGATGAAAGCACACACATGGATGGTAGTGACATCAGATATATGATGGCATGAGGGGTCCCCTTGATCTCTCTGCATGTGAAATTACAATAAACAGCTATAATTCAACAAAATGTTCCCTTGTGGAACACACAAACACAATATCACTATGGTATCTGTATTATAATTATTTCTCTTTAATATGTGAGGAAACAAAATCACAAAGAAGCTACATTTATCAAATTACTCTGAAAATGTCAAGAAGCCAAGATTAAAACTCAGTCGTTCTGACTATAGCACTCAGAGTACTGGTTCACCAGTACTCTTCATTACTTACATAAGTCCACTTCAAAAAACCCACGTCTCACTTATTATTTGAGATTAGAGTGTCGTGCCATACTTAGCATACCACAGGAGCTCTGTTCTATTTGAGCAATGAAGCAGGCATGAATGAATAGAGAATTCAAGGCTTTTCTTTGCCCTCTATCAGGTGAAGCTCCTGGCAACCTTGCCAGAATGCCCAGTCATTTCATTTGGAATCAGGGATACATCGTATCTATCTTAGGTAAAAATAGGACTCCCAAATTACTTGGCACAGCTGTTACTTTAAAGAAAGTTGTAGATCCAGTCAGTAGCCCTGTGTCAAGCATATTTAAAAGGAGTAGACAGAATAAGCTTAGTGATAAGCAATCATCAAAACAATAACAAGGTGTTCAGAGTATGAAAATATTTTGAGGACCAAATCAAAGTGAGGTCAGTTGCTGTAAAGAACCCCAGGTTGTATAGTGGTTTCAACATGGTAGAACTTTGTCTCTTACTAACAAAAAATTAAAACAAATGTTTCTGAGTTGGTGCCAAGCTCTCCTTCCCAAATTAAAAAAAAAATTTTTTTATTGTTAAATGGATTATGGTTACATTGGTTAGTGAAAATTACATAGGTTCCAGGTATACAACTCTATAGTACTTCTTCTATGTGTTATAATATGTGTTCACCACCCAAAGTCAGCTTTCTTTCCATCACCACATATTTAGCTACCCTTCCCCCTCCCCATTTCTTCCTTTCTTACCCTCAGGTAACCACTCAAATATTTTTTTAGGGCTAGTTTTGTAACTTTCCTAGCCTGGAGATAACACACATTGCATTTGCTTCCATTCCATTGGCTTGAGCTAGGCACGTAGCTCCATCTAGATGCAAGGCATGACAGTGCTACCAAAATACTGTCATCACAGTAAATACTTAACTCTGCATAAACCCCGCCAGCCACCTAATTATCCAGGTTAAAATGTACTCAGTCAACCTATACCCCTCCTACATGGAAGACACATAGGGAGAGATGACGTCCACAAAAGAGGTTTTTATATAAATATTAAGCAACCAAGTAAATTCATAAGATCTATCGATGCCCAAGAATAAAAACAAATCATATTAAATAAGACTTTAAAGTCAGATAAATATGGATCTATCATTTAGCAGCACCATGCAGCTGGCCTGGTGGAAGTCTCAACCTCTCTAAATTTAGAAGTCTGCAGACATACATAAGGATGGATTAACACCTATCCCATAAGTGTCCTATGCCAGTGTTGTAAACTGAGTGCAGCATAAAAGAGAAGCCCCAAACCTAGTGTATATTTTAATACTGAGACAAAATATAAATTAGTAATGGAAAGAGTTTAACAGACTGAATAAAGATACCATGAGAATTTCAGAAAGAATAAATAGAAACTTCACAGTCAAGCCCTGGCTGCCAAAGGAAGTATCCCCATTACTATTTCTGAGTTTGCTTGCTATAGTTAGTAGCATATTAAAAAAAAAAAAAAGGGTGTTAGGAATGTTTATGAAACATACTAACTTCAGAACTAACACTTTGTGCATTAATCAAGGTGAGGTCAGTTTTTATTCTTTCTGTCATTGATCTGTCTCCACAACTAGCTCCTAAAAAATCAATAGCCATTCCTCCCTGGGCTCTTCATTGGAAGAACTAGAAGCAAGTCAAGCAAGCAGTTTGGGAGTTTATTTTTGTTAAAGGATGGGCACAATAGAGGATGACCTAGACACCTTTGGCATCACTGATGAATTATTTATTCCTAATTATTCTGAGCAGACAGACTTCTTTGCAGTAAATGTCATGTGTATAGTACCTTGGGTACTATATGGTTCACTAAGCTAAACATTGAACCAGGAGAGAGTGATATAATCATATTTTAATAACCGCAATAATTTTTAATGTTTAGAAATATTAATGTCTTTAATATTAGTGATAAAAATTCTTTTTTATCAATTTCTGGCTTCTAATAACACATTACCTCCATAGTTCTATTTCTATTTTATCTTATTTATCAACCTTGTGGTGGTTGTTTAAAATCTGCCAATATTTACTTTAACAATATTATTTTTAGGTCTATTCTGGAGTATAAATTATCTCAACTATGCTTGGCTTATTGCTAATTTAATTTCAATTGACAACTATGTTTTAAATAATGAGCTGTAAATAGAAATATAAAAAAAACTTTTTTTCATTTAGTCTGAATGCATATGCACCACAATTGACACACTTGGGTCACAAGAAAGGGTTTTTTGGTATATTAATTGTTAAATATATTGGGGTGACATTGGATAGTAAAATTACATAGGTTCCACGTGTACAATTCTATAATATATCATCTATTAATTGCATTATGTGCTCACCACCCAGAGTCAGTTCTTGATTCATCAACTTATATTTAATGCCCTCCCCCTCCTCCCCACGCTCTCAAGTAACCACTAAACTATTAATGTGTGGTTTTCTTCTCTGAGATTTCAATGCTAATTTACACTCAGTGTGTGCTAAGATTTTCTTTGCAGTTTATTCTAATGGAAATAATAGTTAAGAACCATTTTGTGTTTAACTAAATTTTTATGTCACTGTTAATAAATGTAGTACTCATGCATTTCTTTTCACCCATCCCCCTCTCCAATCCCCTGCAATCATCAGTTTATTCTCTGTGTCTATGAGTAGTTTCCTATTTTGGGAAGGGGGTTATTTGTTTGTTTGTTTTGATTTTACAGAAAAGTGAAGTTGTGTGTTTTTTGTCTTTCTCTGTTTGACTTATTTCATTTAGCACAATACCTTCTAAGTTCATTCATGTTGTTGCAAATGACCTGTCAGAATGTTTATTATTAAAAAGTGAACAAACAATAAGTGTGGGTGAGAATGTAAAGAAAAGGGAACCGTGTGTACTGTAGGTGGACTTGTAAATTAGTGCAGCCACCATAGAAGACAGCATGGACTTTTCTCAAAAAATTAAAAACAGATGACCATACAACCCAGCAATTCTACTTCTGGGTTGTTTCTAATTCTGGGCTTTATAAATGCTTTCGTGATGGAGATTACTGTAGCTAAACTTTGGCTACATTCTTGATTGCTTGGGGGATAAAATTCTAGAACAGTAATTCTTGGATCAATGTGTAACCACAGTTTAAAAAATTTTAATACATACAGAAAAATTGCCTTTCAGAAAAGAGTATCAATTTATACTACCACCAAGTATGTCTAAAGATCTTTATCTTGAACCCTCATTAACATTTACCATCCACTATATTCTTCTGTGTGTATAATAGCAAAGGTAGGGAAAAACACATAATCAAGGGTGAAGCAAGGGGGAGAGTGAAAGTAGGGAGAAAAAACTGCCATGACTCCCAAATATTAGATAAGGGTTTCTTTGAAAGACCCAGCTCTGATATCATTTAACTATATGTGGCCAAAAACATCTTCAGGACTACCCAGAAAATGCTTATCATTGTTGCTCTAAGGGAACATTCCACTAACACAATTTTGGAGTGTTAGTGCTGATCTTTTTGAAATGTTTTTATCATTTTTTATAATGGATGCACCAATTTGCAATCTCACCAGGAGCCTGACTGTGAAGGTACTTTAAAACTATGAAAATCTATGGGAACATATGTAACATTACACAAAAATTGCTCATAATGTATTTACTATTTGAGTTTTTGGGATTGCCTCTCTTTCCATTTGTCCACAGCAAAATAGTATTTACTCTTATTCTCTTATTACTATATTGCAAAATAGTTTATAAAATAAAGATTAAATAACCTACAAAAATATAGTCACTTATTGCTTAATTTACTGGGTACAAATCTAAAGCATTGTTCAGGGTTGTCCAACCTTTTGGCTTCTCTGGGCCATGTTGGAAGAAGAAAAATTGTCTTAGGTCACTCATAAAATACACTAACATTAATGATAGCTGATAAGCTTTAAAAAAAAAAAGCAAATAAATCTTAGAATGTTTTAAGACAGTTTATGAATTTGTATTGGGCCACATCCAAAGCCTTACTGGGCCACACATGGCCTGCAGGCCTCAGGTTTGACAGTCTTGTTTTATATGAAGAGAGAGGTAGAAAGGGAGAGTAAGAGAGAGCTGAGAGTGAGAGGCGAGAGAGGGAGAGGGAGAGGGAGAGGGGGAGAGAGAGAGAAAGAGAGAGAATATGCCATTTTCAACTCTTATTCTTATAGAGAGAACTGTCTCTTAGTTTTTTTATACTGGGATTTGGGTTCACTTTTTAGTCTAAGATGGAAACTACACTTCTATAGTCCTTCCACAAAAGCCAGCCTCTGTACTCTGCTTATGAATTCCCTGAACCAGTTCTTTTTCTTTCTCTTAGACACAACATACTTCTCCTTCCCTCTCAACCAATTTTTAAATCTTGATTAGCACATCCGATTTTAGTTTGTTTTTTCTAATCCATAAATTATTTATGTATTAAGTCTACAGTTTTCCATTCTAAGCCTCCTGACATTTCTCAAGAATTTTAAACATATTTTATGCTGATCCAATCAAATGGCTTAATTTTTTTGTAAGAAAACCTCTGAAAATTTAAATTCTTTTAACTTTTTTAAATTGTTTTGACAGAGAGAGAGAGAGAGAGAGAGATGGAAACAGAGAAGGGGGAGGGCCCAGAGCATTCTCCATAGTTGTACATCATTAGTTTTTGGCATAGATTCATTCCAAACAGGTGGGCGTGAGGCTGTGCAGGGCAGGCTGGGCCAGGGGCCTCCTACATGGAAGCCCACTCCAGCAGGAACTAAACTGGGGGCCTTCCACATGAGAAGCACACCCCAGTTCAGCATATGGGTCTGCACAGGCCAGGGCCAGGACTTGATCCTTCAACTCTGGAGATTCAAGAGCACTCAACCTGCTGAATCATCCCAGCATCTCCTTAAATTCTTTAAGTATACCTTCAACCAAATTCCATTTGAACATGACTTGGAACTGAATTCTCTTGCATAGAACTTCAAATTATAAAAGCTGCATATACATTTTTACTTATTTACAAATACATAAATTTAAAGGTTTTATATTACCTTACAGTTTGATAATGGGCCTGTAGAAATGGCTGCACTATACATTGTATAGACCAAATTAGTCTGATTGCCTATTTTTAATGTAAATATAATCATGTGTTCTTTTTATAGGATGGATTACTAGAAAACACAAAACAAATCCTGGTAATTATTTGGTATCTAGTTTGTTTTTTAAAACTTTGCATTCTATATCATAATAACAGATCTATCAATGTTGGTGCAAAAATAGATTTAACATCATAAAGTTTCTTCCATCAGGACTCACAGACTTTTATTTCTCTATTCTTTGTAAATAGTCTTCAATGTGACACTCAGAATCTTAGAATAAAATCAGCTTGTTTCATAGATATTAGAGCTTTAAACATCTTACAGATTTCCAAAACCTTTATGCGACTCAATATCATATAAACTTAAGGCCTTCTGTACAATTATTCTTTCATAGGTATTCCTTCAATAATCTATCACAATTATTAGTTGGTCTATTATTTTTAATATTGCTATATTTCAGTTTTACAGAGGAAGTCAGGATTTTTTTGAATGTCATGTTATATATTAGTCCAGACCAAAGGTGTCAAAGTCTGTTAGTTTGTTACTATGAAAGGCATAATAATTATCCCCAGTGAGATCAACATCCTACTTCCTGGTCTCATGAATATGTTGGTTACTTAGCAAAGGGAAATTAAAGTTTCTGACAAAATTAACATTGCTAATCAGCTGGTATTAAAATGTCAAGGTTATCCTATATTATCTAAGTGGGCTCAATCACAAAGCTTCCAAAAAGTGGGAATGTCAGTCAGAGAGAGAGAATCAGAAGATGACAGTGTGAAGATATAACTCCCTATTGACGGAGAAAGAGGACCAAGACCCAGAGAAGTTACTGGCCTTGAGAAGCTAGAAAAGGCAAGGAAATTCTCCCCTAGAGCTCCAGAAAGTAACATAGCCTTGCCTACACTCTAATTTGAGCCTGGCAAGATCCACATCAGATTCTGATCTATAGACCTATTTTATTTAAGATAACAAAATTGTCTTTTTAAGCCACTAAATATATGGTAAGTTATTATAGTAGCAATAAAAAACTACCGGTAACACAGTTGGCACTTAGTGTAATTGTTGAAATTTAAATTCTACATAATTTAAATGAGTTTAAATATACTTTATATTTCCCTAACTCTGATTCTTTTATTTATTTTATTATTTATTTATTTATTTTGAACTGAACTGGGGGCCTCACCGCATTCAGGAAGCACACCCCAGTTCAGCATGTGGGTCTGCCTGGGCAGGAGCTGGAATTCCATCCTCGGTCCTCGGGGTTTGAAAGCAAGCACTTAACCCGCTGAGCCATCCCGGCTTTCCCATTAACTCTGTTTCTTAACTCTGAACTTTTTGCTCCATTTACACCATGACAGTTCAATTCTAGAAAGAATTTGCTTCCTTTTCCCAGTTGTAATTTTAATTCCATCACTCATTTACTGACAACCCTGCAATGACTTTTAAACTTTTTTGTCAATCTAAACTTAATTATTGATTATGGGTTCTCATTCCACTAACAACCAAACCCAATTTCTCAGGAAAATAAGTTTGTCATCTTTTCAGGGCTCCAACAATATTTTGTTTATATGCCAACCTTCTATTGTATTTTGTTTCTTTGTACACATACCTGTCTTCCCCACTGGACTATCAGATCTTTAGGAAATCTATATATAAATCATAGAAGAAAATTAGTGGATACTTAATGACTACATAAATGATTTCTAATAAGAATGTTTATTAGCATCACATCTGTATTGCTTCTGATTTCCTATGTATTCCAAGACCACTGCACTACACAAAAAGTGTTTCTCATTAGTTTTTAGGTGAATGAATTCATTCAATATTTGTTTCTCTGTATTCCAAGATATACACATTGCAAATTCTGATAAACACCAATAGTTGTCACATGTTACTTTTAAGATTATAAATCAGAAAACTTTTATGCCTATGTACTTCTGTAGTGTGTGCATTGGAGCAGGGGGTTACTATCAACTGTTATTTAGTATGACACTGAGAGCCTCTTTTTTTTTTCTGTCTGCTCACTATCTCACTTTCTCAGTTCAGCCTAAGGACTGTGGTTAAATGAAAGTGATTGCCTCCTCCTCCAAATTACTAATTTGACAAACTGGAAGGAGGGACACCCAGAATATTGAAACCAGGTCATATGAGAAATATTTGAAGAACCTTTGTTTATTTAAATTGTAGTTAAGACAAAGAAGAAATAATTAAAAATTTCATCATATGGAAGAGGGAGTATATTTATTTTCTATTCATTGTTGTTCCAGACACTAGAATTTAGAAGAATAGCTGGGAATTATAGGAAAGAGAACCTAGCTTACCACTGCAATTAAACCTGTCAATCGTATCAGGTGACTAGGTAAGGTAGCACTTAGTTTCCTGCAAATTTTCTAACAATGCCTATGCAATAATCTGAATAAAAAGGATTGGTCTTTAATAGATTTCTGAAAGTCTTTAGAGTTTTTTATATAAAGAATCATGTCATCTACAAAGAGTGACAGTTTGACTTCTCTCCCAATTTGAATATCTTTTATTCCTTTCTCTTGCCTGATTGCTCTGGCTAGAACTTCCAGCACTATATTGAATAGTGGTGGTGACAGGGGGCATTCCTGTCTTACTCCTGGTTTTAGGAAAATAGGCTTCAGCTTTTCCCCATGCAGTATAACATTAACAGAGTGTTTGTCAGATATGGCCTTTATTGTGTTGAGGTACTTTCCTTCAGTTCCCATTTTATTCAATGTTTTCATCATAGTGTGTGTTGTATTTTGTCAAATGATTTTCCTGCATCAATTGATATAATCATGTAGTTTTTATCTTTTATTTTGTTTATGTGCTGTATTACATAGATTGATTTGCATATGTTGAACCATCCTTGTACACCTGGGATAAATCTCACTTGATCATGATGTATAATCTTTTTAATGCATTGTTGTATTTTATTTGCTAATATTTTGCTTAGGATTTTATCATCAGAGCTATTAGTCTATAATTTTTTTTTGGTATTGTCGTTCCCAGGTTTATGGTAAAGTTACAGGATACAAAATCAATGTACAAAAATCAATTGCACGTTTATGTGGCAATAAGAAAACATTAGCGAGATGAGAAAATCCCTTCCTTTCGCAATCACAAACAAAACAAACAAACAAAAAAAACGAAATAGGAATAAAACTATCAAAAAATGTGAATGACTTATACACTGAAAACTATAAGACATTATTAAAAGAAATTGAAGAAGACATAAAGAAATAGAAAGATAGTCAATATCCATGGATTGGAAGAATCAAAAATGGCCATATTACCCAAAGCAATATACAGATTTAATGCTATTTCCATCAAAATCTCACATTCTTTCAAGAAATAGATTTAAAAATCATCGAATTTCTATGGAATCACAAAAGACCCCAAATCATCAGAGCTGTCCTAAGGGGAAAAAAAAAAAAAAAAAGCTGGGGATATTTCACTGTCAGACTTTAACCTATATGACAAAGCATCAGTAATCAAAATATCTTGGTATTGGCAGAAAGACAGACACACAGACCAAGGGAACAGATTAAAAACCCAGAAATAAACCCACAAATATATGGACAAATTATTTTCAACAAAGGAGCAAAAAATATACAGTGGGGAAAACAAAGCCTCTTCAGCAAATGGTTCTGGGAAAATTGGAAAACCACATGCAAAAGAATGAATCTGAACTGCAATCTGTCACCATATACCAAAATTAACTCAAAATAGATTAAAGACCTCCACATAAGACCTGAAACAATAAATTGTATAGAAGAAAACATTGGTACTAAACATATAGACTGGGCGTTCAAAGAGGATTTTATGAACCTGACCTCAAGGGAAGTAAAAGCAAAGATAAATGAATGGTCTTTATCAAACTAAAAAGCTTCTGCACAGCAAAGGAAACCATCAACAAATCAGAGACAGCCAATCAATCAGGAGAAAATATTTGCAAACAATGCCTCTGATAAGGGACTAATATCTAAAATATATATATAAAAAAACTTGTACAACTCAACAACAACAACAACAACAACAACAAAAACCCCAAGCAATCCAATTAAAAATGGGGAAAAGACCTAAACAGACATTTCACCCATGAAGACATACAAATGGCCAACAGACATATGAAAAAATGCTTAACTTCACTAGCTATTAGGTAAATACAAATCAAAACCACAATGAGATACCACCTCACACTTTCTGGAATAGCTATAGTCAACAAAACAAGGAACAAGTGCTGGAGAGGCTGTGGAGAAAAAGGAACCCTTAAACACCACTGGTTGGAATGCAAATTGGTGCAACTGAGTTGGAAGACAGTATAAAACTTCCTCAGAAAATTGGAGATGGAGCCACCCTATAACCCAGCAATCCCTCTTCCGGGTATCTACCCAAAAAACTTTAAAACTTTAGTTCATAAAAACATATATACCCAATGTTCATTACAGCACTGTTCATGGCGGCCAAACATGGAAACAACCAACGTGCCCCTTGATAGATAAGAACCACATGACTTCATTCATATGTGGAATATAAAACTGAAAGCAACAAAGAAAAAATAATCTCAAGGACACAGTCAATAGTTTAGTGGTTACCTGAAGATAAGGTTGGGAAGGAAAGTGGAAGAGGAGAGGAGGGATTAAATATAAGGTGATAGAAAGTCTTGTATAACTACCTGAAACCTACATAATTTTTACTAACCAATGTAACCCTAATAAATTTAACAATTAAAAAAAAAAAAAGATTGGGCTTTGGAATGAGGTCAGAATATCTCAACTCCTTTTTATAAAATAAAATATAATTTCTTTTTTATCCATTCTCACTTCAGAGTACTCTTAATATTATTCTCCAATATTCAGAATGAGCACTCTTGAGTCAAACTGCCTGGTTTTGAATCTTGACTTCCATTACTTCAGAGTTGCTTGACTAAGCAAGCTTTGAGACTTTTGTTTAACTCAGTTTCCTCATCTGAAATCTGGGGGGTTTATACATATTGCTATTGTGAGAAGTAAATGAGATTAGACATGTAAAAGACTTGAGACAAGTACTCGACAGATTATCAAGATATGTCAACTAACATGCTCAACAATTCTGCATTAATTAGAATAAGATCCATTTCCCAATAATTGTGTAAGTTGTTTTTATTTTGCTATTATAAATTTAAAGTATGTTTATATAATAAATAATAAATGTTATATGTGTCCCCCAAAGCCTAACAGAAATTATTTACAATTTAATATATATTTCAGTGTAGAATTTATGCATATAAATATGTTTATGGGAAATATGTATAAGGATTACATACAAATACATGTATTCATATATTCTATCCATCCTGCACCTCACAGCTTGCCTTGGTTATTTATTGTCCACATCTCTCCATTTATGTACATATAGCACCAATATAGTTTATGTTTTTCATAGCTGCTAACTAACCTACATTAAGTATGTACTATAAGTTGGTTATTTATCATTTGGTGGCTATTTCAAATTTTTCACTGTCACAATCAGTGCCACAATAAATAATTCTAATCATTGTAGACACATTTTTGTTAGCATCTCTGTAGGGGAAATTTTTAGATCTATATTTGCTTTGTTACATTTTAAATTTTATACCTTTATCAAAATTGTCTTCTAAAAATTTCTAGCCAATTTATATTCCCACCCAACCGTGTATAAGTACTCATTTTCTACCACTTAGGAATAAAAATATTGCTATTTTTTACCAATTTACCAATAGACTAAAATCATATTTCATTGCTGATTTACACTTCTCTAATTATTAAGTTAACTTCTCTCACTTTTACTTGCTAGTTATATTTACTTGTCATTTTTACTCCTTTGGAAGGATGGGGGTAAGAAACAAATATTCCAAATATAAAATTATATATATATATTTTGCTTTTGGGCTATTTGTTATTATTTTCCAAATTTTCAGAGACTATAGTCTAAGAAAAGTCATATATTGTCATCTTATAACAAAACTTTTTTTTTCACTTTATCATTAGTTTTTCTACTTTATTCATGACTTTGTAAATATAATTTTAAAATATGAAACCCAAAACAGCCTTCTTTGAAATGCCTACCAATCTAAAAGTCATGCTAAAAAAGGCCTTTTTTAACCTTGAATTATAAAAACATCATTCAACATTTTCTTTTTTTGTATTAACAAATTTATATATTTTTAAATATTTAATTGAGCTAAAACTGATTTTCCTTTCTTATATTTGGCTAAGAGATTTTTTTCCTTCTTAATGGATGCCCAAAAATGTCAATGTCATATATTCTTTAATCTTTCTGCACCTAATTGATCTATAGTAAGTACCACATTCTAAAGAATATTAAATTCCCAAGTTTATATTGGAATTTTCTGAACTTTAAATTTTACTTCTTAACATCTTTCTTTTATTTTTTTCCTATCAAGATTCCATCATTATTTATTTATTAAGAAGCACTTTATATTTTGATAGTTCTCAAAATCATATTGTTATCCAATAAATATATTCATCTAGAATAACTGAATAATCACTTTGCCAACTCCCTCATCTCAAAAAGAGAAAGAAAAAAGACAAAAATAAAGCTAAAAAAGAAAAGAAAGGGAATTAACCTGTATGCCCAGTGGAGTAAATTTCATTTAGTTCATATTTACAAAAATTTGAATGTTTACAGTCTTAAAACTTCTCATTATTCAACATTAATTTAATCTTTCGATGACTCACTTTATCTTTCTTATTTTGCCTCTTTTTCAACTGTATTTATATTAGTACTGCATTAAAATTTTAGTTTAATCTAAAAAAAATTGATGTTTTATATGATGCTGAGTTCTCTCATTTTTAAATTTTGTGTATGTCTGCAACTAAAGTCTTCTTTCATGCCTTTTCAGAAAGTTTGATATTTAAAAATATCAGCCAGGGGAAGCCTGGATGGCTCATTAAGTTAGGTGCTCACTTTGCAACCTCGGGACAGAGAATAAAATCCCGGCCACAGTCTGTTCGAACCCATATGCTGAACTGTGGTGTGCTTCCCATGTGGTAGATCCCAGTTGGGTTCTCACCCACCCACCCTCATTTGGCCCCTGGCTTGAGGGGGCATGCCTTCCATGTGGGAGGCCCCCAGCCCAGTTTCTGCCCTGCACAGACCCTGCCCACCTGTGTGGAACAAAATCATGTTGAAAATGGATGATGTACAACTATGGAGATTGCTCTGGGCCCTCACTCTTCTCTCTGTCTCTGTCGCTCTCTGTCTCTGTCAAAAAACAACAAAATATATCTTAAAAAGAAAAAATGATCAGCCAACCTATCTTATCTTTATTCCTAAGCATTTTTTTTAAATATTGTTTGCTTTTGTAATAGTTTTTTTCTATTATAGTTTCTAATTTATTATTGGCATTGTTTTGTGGCTTTTTGATCTTGCATTTAGCTATTTTTTTAATTGAATTTCCACTCGATAGTGGAATGCTGCTGTTGATACTAACTTTATGACTGTGTATCGGGTAGGGGATTCATTCTGTCACATGGCCATTTACTGTCTTATGGTCGAGCATTTGGCTTCTCTCAGGACACAATATCAAGTCAAGAACTATTCCTCTAAGCAGGACAGTCATCTGTAAGGAAGTCATGCTTTTTACCATAACCCTAGGGCTTCCTTATAGTTTTCCTAATGGGGCCTGTCATAGTTTGGCTACGTTTTGTGCTGGCCACCGTTAAGTGCAATCTTTAGTCACCCAACAAGGCACCCAAAGCCATTCTCAACCACTTGGGCTAGTACAACAAATCTAAGTAAATCTGATTCATATTCCGACAACAAATTCAACTTAGTCCAAAATTATGATCTTTTCTACTAGCTTTTGCATCCTTAGAATCTAGTATCAATCATATTCCCCAGGTTTGTAGTGATGCAAATTAGCAAAATTTTGCAATTCTTGTCTTGAGTCAATATTTGGATATATTTGGACTCTAGGGTTAGGATGCAAGGCCCTGTTTGAGGTAATAAATTTTAAGACATGAAAATAAGGAAAAATTTTGCCCGTAAAATGAACAAGGCTGTTAATGTCATTGAAAAATCTATAAGCAAGGTAACTAAAAGAACTGGGGAAAAGTAATCCTGCTCTTGTTAGCAAAAAATGACTTAAGATTTTTGAGTTCATAGTGCTCAGATGTATTTAAATTTATAATAATATTCTAATTCTATTACTCAGCATTTCTTTTTTTCTCTATCAATAGCCCAACTTTCACATAATAGATCTAGTACAACAGTGAATTCAATTTACATTGTTTCACCATAAAATTAGACTTATCTCATTTTTAGACATATCAGCCCTGAAATTACTTTAGGCCAGTGATAGAAACTTCCTGATCCTCTGATCTTGCCCATAAAAAAAAAATTATGTTTTATTGCTCTATTTTCCCATATACTCCATTTTTAGAGCAGTTTTAGGTTCACAGCAAAATTGAGCAGAAAATAGAAATATGGGGCATTCCCATATGCCCCCTGATTCCATTTACACATAGCATCCCCACTATGAATATCTTGCATGAGAGAGGTTGTTTCTTACAAGCAAGAATCCTGCACTGATATATTATCATCATCTAAAAGCCATAGTTTGCATTACAGGTCACACTTGGTGTGAGATATCTGTGTATTTTGACAAATGCATAATGGTATGAATCCACCATTATACTATAATATAGTGTATAATAGTTTCACTGCCCTGAAAATGCCTTCTGCTCCACAGTTTATTCCTCCTCCTCTGTGACAACTACTGATTTTTTGTCTTCATATTTTCTTCTTTTCCAGAATGTAGCTGGAATCATACACTATGTAGCATTTTCAGATTTGCCTCTTTTAATTAGTAGGACCCCTACATATATCTTTATAGCTTAATAGCTCAGTTATGTTTATAAATGAATAATATTTCATTGTCTGGATAGACCATCGTTAAGTTATACATTAACTGAATGGCATCTTGGCTGCTTCCAAGTTTTGGCAATTATAAATAAAGCTGCTATAAATATCAATGAGCAGATTTTTAGGTGGATATAAGTTTTTAATTTGTTTGATAAATACAAAAGAGCAGAACTGCTGGGTCAAATAGTAAGAGTACATTTAATCTTGTAAGATATCAAACTGTACCATTTTGTATGCCCATCAGCAATACATCAGAATTCCTGTTCTACATCCACACCAGCACTGGCATTGTCAGTGTTTTATATCTTGACCATTAGAAATAGATTTGTAGTGTTATCTCATTATTGTTTTAATTTGTACTTCCCTGATAATACATAATATAAAGCATCTTTTCATGTGCTTATTTGCCATTTGTATATCTTCTTTGGAAAGGTGTCCAGATATTTTTGCCATTTTTAATTGGATTGTTCATTTTCTTATCAAATTCATTGTATATTTTAGATAAGTCCTTTACTCAGATATATTTTTTGCACATGTTTTCTCCCAATCTATAGCTTGTTGTTTCATCATCTTGAAGGAATTTATTTTTCATGCACATTTTAATGCCCCTAGTGCTGTCAGAAGTAATCTACCCACTCCAAAGTGCCTGTGATTCTCATTCATACCCTGTCCTATTAATATTTTTCCCTCAATTGGTCCAACAAGACTTGCCCTCCATGAACATATTTTTGTAGGCAATCACGAATGGTAAGTAACTCTTTTGCCTTTGCAGTCTAGGGTAGCCAACATTTCATTTTCCCATAATCACAATCTTTAGATCCTACTCGGTAAGATAAGGATTACAGATTGCTTCCCCCACCTTCTTGTAGGTCTCTTGAATGCACGCATTTATGGTTTCAGATATGGTACCAATCAAGTTCCAGTTTAAGAATCAGAAACCATGTGAATTTTTTTTTAAAGAAGAAATTTAATGAAGATGATAAGTTGCTTTTATTTGCATGACTACAGGAGTAGGAATCTGGAATCAGGAGGGTACCCTCTACTGGAATTATTGAATTCATTATAACACTAATTCAGATATCAAAAAAATAACTGTCATCAATATCTATATCTCCACAACATGGTTTGGTTGTAGAAGCAGCAGCAGTAACAGGGCTTTAGCCTCGTTTATGTCTATCAAATCTTATACGAATTTATCTAATTGCTGGAAACAAGTTCTCATCTAAAACCCTGGCTGAAAGTGTATAGAAATAAATGTAGTTCTTTGCCTTCTGGACCCTGCAGTTCAGAAAAACAAATACTGAGGTTAAGATGGATGGTGACCATATTAATCTGAGCTGTACTATATGATTAGTTACAATCCATACACTTGATTAAAGAAAATCTATAATTTCATTTTTGTGGTAGAACACGGCCAGACCTATAGTAATAACTACATAATTATCGTTACTATTATTATTATTATTATTATTATACGTAAAACATCTTTTTCTAGACTAAAACATAGGAGATTTTTTAGCACATCTTTAGGTCTTTGTAAATCACTAAAGGGCTATAGGGTTACGGAAGTTATCATGGGCGTGTGGACTGGTGGACTATGTCCCTACTTTCTAATGGCAAAGGAATTTTGTGATAAGTCCCCAGGCACAGAGGTGAACACGCCTCACCAGCTCTGCCTCCAGGGAAGCCCTTGGTTCCTTTGTGTTCTGACATGTTGAGATAAAGGGCAGTTAGGTTTCCTTAGAAAGGATGGTGAAAGAAAAGGAATTAAATATGTGTCTTTAGATTTTCTTATTAACTTTTTATCTCCAGAGAGTAGCAGCTTTAACCACTCAATCTGGGTGGAAGCAGCTGGAGGTAAGCAGGTATGAAAGAGGAGTCCAACACCTGTTTTCAAATGTCATCTTAACTTTCCTGCCAAGGCTGCACTTTGATTTTAAATGGGAATAGCAGAAATTAGGATAGAGCCAGTGACTGTAACACAGCTATTTTAAAGGAATTATATGAAAGCTTATTTTAAAGGTTGAGAGTAATTATTTTTTAATATTTTAATAGACTATAATTAGCTGCCACCAGGTGAAAAATAATTGCTTTAAGATGCAGATATTAAGAATGCAAGAAAGAGGTGTTCCTCTTAGCTTTTTTCAGCTTTTTTTGAAAATATGACAATGCAGATAGCTTCTGCAACACATTCAAAGTCTCTTCTAATATTTCCTTCTTTATAATTTTATTTCAGTTATACTGAAATAAGGGAGTATTTCAAGAGTTAAAGAGTATGTTAAATACAGAGTTAACATAGATTAGTCAGAAGTAAGAAAGAAATTTCCATTTAAGTGATATATATATCCTGTTTTTTGTTAAACTCAGCAGTTCTTTTTGTTCATATTATCTCCTTTATATCATACCTGTTAAAAGTAAATTTAGCAGGGGGAAAAAAAAAAAAAAGAAGAATGAAATAGAAGTCTTATCTTTTGAAAGTCATTAGAGAATGTTTCCCCTGATAAATTTCCCTTCATCAAACACTATATCAAAATTATCAATCAAAACATACTGATTGCTTAATAAACTCCCATAAGATTTTTTTTTGCTCTAACCTGCTTGTCTCAGAGATTCTGCAGTCTGGTTGTTAATCTTCTAATAGAAGAAAAGAGGCATAGGCTTTCTTTAGAGTCAACCCCTCCTCTAAGAATGGGTGGGGGTTACTGATCAGAATGGTAGAAAATACAGAATTTATATTCAGTGCTGTTCATCTGCAAACTCCTTCACAAGTTACTACAAGATATGAAGAGAGGCTAGGTCTTAAACCTCTTGGGTAATTGCATTACGTAACCCACTTAATGACTGTGAAGCTGAAACAGGAAGAGGGTCTGAAAATGTATTTTCAGATGCTCCTCATAAAAATGTCTGTTTGTGACCCCTCGTTATGCCTTTCTGGGAATCATTAATCACTGTCAATTTTAGGAACTTTCTTCCTTTCTTTAGGCAACTTAAATTGGGTGTGTAGGTAAGAAGTTTAATGTAAATGGACACTTTAATATTCTTTACCAAATCATCATAGACTAAAATAGTAAAAGAAGTGACCTTCATAAATTACATTGTACATCATCACTGGACTTAGACGTGGGTATAAAAATTATGCGGATTCATGCAGAGCCTCTCACTGCTGGAGTTCACTAAAAATACCTTTTATTTTTTTGAACTGAACTGGGGGCCTCACCGCATTCGGGAAGCACACCCCAGTTCAGCATGTGGGTCCGCCTGGCCTGGGCCAAAGACAGGATTCGACCCTCGGTCCTCGGGGCTTCAAAGTGAGTGCTTAACCCGCTGAGCTATCCTGTCTTTCCCTGAAAATATCTTTTAAATTATATTATTTATATAAGAAAAATATTTGTAAGGAAATATTGCTCTATTAAAAATTATGGTCTTGGGGAAGCCAGGATGGCTCAGTGGGTTGAGTGCTCACTTTGCAGTGCCGGGGACCAAGGATGGAATTCCAGCCCCGGCCCGTGCGGAACCATATGCTGAACTGGGGAGTGCCCCAGTTCAGTTCTCTCTCTGTCTCTCTGTCTCTCTGTCTCTCTGTCTCTCTGTCTCTCTGTCTCTCTGTCTCTCTGTCTCTCTCTCTCTCTCTCTCTCTCTCACTCTGTCAAAAACAATTAAAATAATAATAATAATAATAATAAAATTATGGTCTTCTAGCAGAAGGGCATGGAGACCCATCCTATTCTAGCCTTTTTTTTTTTTTCCTCACTATAATGCATTTGTGTCTTAATATAGATGTACTTGGTGTTATTCAGTACATGAAATTTTACCTGAGAACAGAATCTCAGCTTATAGTGTGTGTGTGTGGGGGGGGGGGTGCGGGTGGGGGGACAAATTGGCCAAAATAGGCTATTCCCAGTAAAAACACAGACCCAAATACTATCAATAGCCAGGCTGCTGCTTGAATAAATCATGTCATAGGAAACATGACATTGGCTCAAGGGATTCCTGTACAATTTTAAATAAATCTTTTTTAAAACATTTATCAAATATAAATTTAGCATATGAATCTAGCCAACAAAGTGCATTCACAGTTCCAAATACAGTATCAGGTACTAAGGGAATATAAGAAAATTATCATATTATAGTGGTGGTGTCAACGTGTTTTGGAGTCCAAAAGACCTGGATTTAAGTCTTGTGTTTATTGCCTCAATGCCGTTTGTCTTAATCTGTTCTCAAGCTACTTTAGCAAAAAAGGAGAAATTTATTAAAAAGTCCACATGACTCTAGAGTTGTTTATCATTGCCTTCTAGGTTTTATTTAGTTAGACTGGCTTGTGCCACATGGTTGAAAATACTGCTACTAGAAGTGACACTGTTTCATTATCTCTGGTGCCTGATTTAAAATTCTAGTAAAGCCTTTATTGTTGCTTGATTTTAAGTCAAATACTGATCTAACAGACAAAAGTCTATGTCTGGAAGTGAAAGATGGGATAAGAAGGTGAGGTATGTATAAAAATATGGCATTTTTGCAATCCCTGTAAAAATTTCAGTGAATTAGTATCCTTCATTTTTTTGTTTGTTTATTTGTTTACAGAACTAGCATGAGCAACTCTAAAATTTGTACGGAACCACAAAAGACACTGAATAAACAAAACAATCTTGAGAAAAAAAAACCAAAACAGAAATAATTGGAAGCATCACACTTCTCAATTTTGAATTATATTATAGAGCTATAGTGATCAAAATAGCATGGTAGTGGCATGAAACAAACACATAGATCATGGTATCAAATAGAAAGTCCCAAAATAAATCCATACTTTTGGTTATGTAATTTATGAGAAAGGAGCCAACAATATACAATGGGGGAAAAGACCACCTCTTCAATAAAAGGTGTTGGGAAAACTAAACAGCTGGATGCAAAAGAATAAAATTGGACAAATTATCATTTTCATCGTAGTAAAAAATTAACTTAGAATGGATTAAAGACTTGAAGGTAAATATTTGAAACCATAGAATTCCTTAAAAAAAGAAAAACAAAAAACAAAAAAACAGGCAATGCCCTGAACCTCAGTCATGGCAATGATTTCTTAATTTTTTTTTAATTTGACACTAAAAGCAAGAGCAATAAAAGCAAAAATAAACAAGGCTGACTATATTAAACTAAAAATCTTCTTCAGAGCAAAGGGAACTATCAACAAAATGAAAAGACAATCCCTGGAATAAGAAAAAATATGTGCAAATCATATATCTGATAAGGGGTTCATATTCAAAATATTTAAAGAACTCATACAACTTAATAGAAACAAAACAAAAGAGACTATCAAAAATACAATTTAAAAATGGGCAAAGAACCAGAATAAACATTTTTCCAAAGAGGACTTATAGATGTCCAAAAGGCACACAAAAAGATTTTCAACATCACTAAATCATCAGAGAAATGCAAATCAAAAACATAATATCACCTCACACCTTTTATTATAGATGGCTTGAATTATTTAAAAAAAAATGTCACAAGTGTTGGTGAAGATTGTGGAGAAAGAATACTTGTGTACTGTTGGTAAGAATGTAATTTGGGGGGAAGCCGGGATGGCTCAATGGGTTAAGCACTCACTTTGCAGCACCGGGGACAGAGGATCGAATCCCTCCCCCAGCCCGTGTGGACCGATATGCTGAACTGGGGAGTGCCCCCAGTTCAGTTCTCTCTCTCTCTCTCTCTCTCTCTCTGTCAAAAACAATAAAATTAATTAATTAATTAAAAAAAATAAAGAATGTAATTTGATATAGTCACTAGGGAAAGCAGTATGGAGTCTCTTATAAACTTTAAGATAGGAGGATTATATGACCCAGATATTCCACTTCTGAGTATTTATTTGAAGAAAATAAAAACAATAACTCCCATTTTAATTGCATGAAAGCAACTAAAGTATTCATCCATGGATGAATGGATAAAGAAAATTTGAATATTTATTTATATGTATTTTATATTATATAAACATAATATAATATATAATATATTTATATGTACTTATACTATATAATATTCAACCATAAGTAGAAAGAAATTCTGCTATTTGACAACATGGATGGACCTTGAGTGCATTATGCTAAGTGAAATGTCGGAGAGAGAAAGACAAATACCAAATGGAATCACTTATATGTAAATACAAAACAAAGAAAAAAACAAATAAACAAACAACAAAAAGAACCTCATGAACTCATAGATACTAAGAAAAGATTGGTGGTTGCCAGAGGCAGCAGGTAGCGGGGTGGGCCAAATATGAGAAGGTAGTGAAAGAACAAACTTTTAGTTATAAAACAATAAATAAGTCCTGGGGATATCATGTACATACCGCATGGTGACTGTAGTTAATAATACTGTATTGTGTGTTTGAAAGTTACTAAGAGTATAACTCTTAAAAGTTCTCATCACACACACACAAAAGAAAAATGCATGGGAGGGGGTTAAAAAGTGTGCATTTTCAATTTGAATCTCTTGGTTATAACAACTTCAGTATAAATAATGGTCCTGTGGACTCCTGCTTAAACTTATTTCAGTTAGCTTCTTTTGTTGCAAGTGCGAGAATTACAAATCTAAATTAACATAGGCAAAAGAGACATTTATTATTTGACATAACTGAGAAGTTCAGAAATTGTCAGGCTTTAGTCTCAGCTGTCCAAAAGTTCAACATAATACTTTAGGTTCTCTCTTCCCATCTGTTGGCTTCACTTATGTTTTTGGCTTCTCCTTTCTTAAAGAAAAACTTCCACCCAAATGCCAACGTGGCTTTATGAGTGACATTGTTTTTAGGTTAAAATCCACTGGAAATAGTGAGCTTCGTTTTTAGTAACCTTATGGAAATTTAAATGTTTATCTAATTAGATTCATTTAAGACACACTTCAAATTATTAAATAAACCACATGCCTAAGATAATGTGTTGGTATACACGGATGTAGGCTTGAGTCAAGTGTTCTATCATGGTGCAGAGCTATGGAGCCCCATACAAAAAACATTGAAAGGTTTTTGAAGTATTGATTTTCATCTAAAAACTGGGATTATTTTCAGAAAATGGTGAAATAAAAAGCTAAAAAAATAAATAACAAGTGTCCATACATAATACCTTATAGGGAAGAACTAAGAGAAAAAAGATGCAATAGTTGCTCTCAGGAAACACTTTCTCAGTAGTAAAAGCAGTGTCAAGTTATGAGGTGGGTCATAAGAGGTAGAGTAGAGCATACTCTCCTCTCATCTCAGAATACCGTTTTGCTTCAGTAAATTGAGGGCTCCAGAAATGCAGCCCTATATTAGCAAAACAAAGATGTGTGGGTAAAGTGTGCTGGAAGCACTTGTAGTGGAAAGATGGCCCTAAAAAGCTTCACGAAGAGTAAGAAAGAGGAACATAAGAGGACTATTCAAAATCTCTTGATTCATTCCTGATACCCTGGAAATTAGTGACTTCAATCAGACATTGATAAAAATAAGGGGGAATAAAATCATTACCTTTAGAGTTTCTCAGGTGGCATTCATTGGCTGGTGAAACCACAGGAAACTTTGTTTAAAGTTACCAAAAATCGATAAATAGAAAATGTACTAGGGAAAGAGAAAAAAATTACAGAGGGAGAAAGAATAATTTAAACAGTATCAAGGAAAATGAGGATAATTCAGAAAGTTCTATATTTCAAGGTAGCATCATGATGATGAAAAAAACAATAAACTGTGACCTGAAGGAATCCTGCTCTTTAGGAATCTATAATCTAAAAATAAATATAAGACATTCACTTAAATAACTAATATAAAATGTAAAAAGCAATGAGATTACATATATTCTTTTGAGAATTTAATGAAATAATAAAAGTATGTGAAGCATTTAATATATTACATGGCACAAAAATGAAACTCAATCATTTTGGTGATTATTGTTTAATAAAATAGTGAAAGTCAAAAATAAGTTATACTGGGGAAAGCCGGGACGGCTCAGCAGGTTGAGCGCTCGCTTTGAGGCCCCGAGGACCGAGGATCGAATCCCGGCTCCGGCCCAGGCAGGACCCACGTGCTGAACTGGGGAGTTCCCACAGTTCGGTTCTCTAACTGTCTCTGTCTCTGTCTCTCTCTCTATCTGTCAAAAAGTAAAATAGAAATAACTATGCACTGAAGACAAAAAGATAATTTCTCTCTATAA